>PVKA01020444.1:0-40340 GCA_004027165.1 Ctenomys sociabilis | reverse complement strand
TTTTTTTTTTTTTTTTTTTTTTTTTTTTTTTTTTTTTTTTGTCTTTTTGAGACAGGGTCTCACTATGCAGTTCAGGCTGTCCTTAAGCTCACTTTGTAGCTCAGGCTGGTCTCGAACTCACAACAATCCTCCTGCCTCAGCCTCCCGAGTGCTGGGATTACAGGCGTGCGCCACCACGCCCGGCTATTCTTATTTTTTAAAGAAAATAAAAAATAAAACATTAGAAACACAGAATTTCACTAAACAAGAGGATAGGAATTCAACAATGGTTGTTATATTGTATATCATATTATTTATTTTTATAAGATGCCTCATACTGTGTTATGAAGGCAGAAAACAAATAGAAAAGAGGACAGAAGACAAGAACAAGTGGGACTTTACAAAAGTTTTAAGAATGTTGCGTTCTCTCAGTTCCACTGCTGCTGCTATTTTCCTTTCTAAGAATCTTCCCCAAGCCTCATTATGAAATGTGGATGAAATCAATCAGGAAGAGTATATTTAAGGAGGGACAAGGAGTGTGATGCTGTTCAAAATCTGTCTGTCTTTCTCTGCACCTTCTTTGAAGAGTATGGAGTTATTTGTTCCCCAATGGGGTGTACAGTATGTTTTTTTATCTCTCAACAGGTCTTGACATTTTTATGCTTTATGTAGGTAACCTTGGATGTCATCTCACCTTCTGTAACCTGAATTCCAGAGGTCAGGGGACTTGTGGGCATTAAGCTTCTTCCCTATAGGGTGCAGCTTGAAGGATGAATGAGGACAATGTGCAATTGCGACAAATATGAGATAGTGGGCAACACAGTACCCACTCTAGGTAGGAGCCACTATCTGTAGCCAGGATGAAGCTGCCACTTGTCAAGTGGCTCTGCAATGGCACCAATGATTAATTTCTTGAGCGTTAATGAAGTTTACCTGAGCCAAATTTCCTGGGAATCACTCTTGCTATAATTAACTGTGGGAGGAGAGTCCAAAATACCAGCCATAGACAAGAGGCACTTACATTAAGAGACTTATTTTTTATTTTTGGCTGAACTGGGGATTGAATTGAGGCCCTTGTGCTTGCCAGGGAAGCGCTTATTCCATTGAGCCATCTCCCCGGGCCCCTAATAGACTTATAAAGATGAGATTTTACCTCTTTTCTTCTTCAATTCTATATATACATTGTTAGGTTCAGTTCTGGTCTCACCTATACTAAGTTATCTACTGCCAAAGGAGTAGGTGTCACTTAAAACACTGTTCTTCAAATTGGTACATCTAGTCTCAACTATTTCTTTCAGTCCAGAATCACATATTGAACCAATCTATTTGCTGTCTCTTGGGGAGGGAAACAAGTTATCTTAAAAATGACATTCCCCAAATGGAATACTAGTTGGCCATACAGAATGACACATCTGAGACATCCAGAGGAAATAAGATGTACTTTGAAAAATACAATGTTCAGAGAAATAAGCCAGACACATAAGCTTAAATATTCCGTATCTCTCATATAATTGAGGCAAAGTATAAGCAAAGAAAATGATAAAGGATGGATATAAAAGGATGAGGAGATAGATCTCTTGCAATAGGGAAGTGATCCAAGGGAACAAGGGCAAGCAGTGAGGAGGAAGAGAATGAGAAACTAGAGGAATAAAGAGGGACTGATGCACAGGAATCAATAACCTAAATTAACGTAAACACTACATACCATACCATGAGCTAAAATAACAAGAATGAAAAAGAGGATGAGGAACCAGAGGAGTAGGCTTTAAAAAAAAACAAAACAAAACAGGCTGCAAAATATATATCCTCTCCCTGTGATGACTATAAACTGCATGAATTACAAATATGTACTAAAAAAAAAAAAAAGCCCCAAACAGAGCTCCTGATACCCACTACAAAGGTGATTTTATTTTTCCACTTGACTGGGCCATGAGGTCTTGGGGATATTTCATCTAGTATTACTTTTAGATGTTTTTGGAAGAACGGTTTTGAATGAGTCTAACATTTAAACTAGCAGACTGAGAAAAGCATACTACCCTCAGTGGTGTGGGTGGGCCTCACACTAACAGAGGACACTTCTCTGCCTGGCAGGCATTACACTAGTGTTTTCCTGCACTCTTGTCTCAGGTCTTCAGACTTGGATCAGACTACATCATTAGCTCTCTTATGTCTTCAGCTTGCCACATGGAGAAGGGTTTGCCAGCCTTCATAACCATACAAGCCAATTTCTAACAATAAATCTCCATACAGTTCTGCCCCTTTGGAAGATATTAACTCCATATTCACACACCGCTCAGCATAGACAATCCAGAAGCCATTTTTGATTCTGCTACTTTCACTGCCATCTTGCTAAAACCTTAATGAAAATGTTTACTTTTTCTTCTGACATCTACACTCCACATGACAGGGAGATATTTTTAAAATGTTTATCAGATCATCTCATACAGTTCAACTCTCTCCCATAGGGCATAGGCCTACTCTTTTATTATTAGCTGTGTGACTCAGGTTAGTCACTGAGCTCAGGGAACTTTAGAAAATTTACTTATCAGCAACAGATGTAGAAGGAAGTTTACAGATCATCTGGTTCAATTATGTAAGACCCAAGAGCCTCATCTCCCAATACCACACAGTAAGGCATAGCCAGGCCTAAATTTAGGTCTTTCCATTCAATTTAGATCCACTGCTGCTTTTATTAAATTTTACCTTAAAAAGCATATAAATACAAAAATTATAATAACTTAAATAATTTGATATATGCATAAAAGGTGATTAAAGCTGATGGTAGCAATTATCAGTTGTCTTCAATAAAAAAATGAATCAAAGCAACTAATTTCTTTAACTTTTTGGTTATAAAAAATACCATTCATGAGTACATGTGTAAAGGATATTAAAAAAGGAAAAATCAGGAAGGTACTAGTTTGATGTTTCCAAAGTAGAGAAATCAAAAAAGGATCAATTATTTATGCTGTTCTAACTTTATTAGCACTATCCTTGTATACCTGTTTTATTCCAGCTTTTTCTCCTGGTGCCACAGGCTTGCAATCCTAGCACTCAGAACACCGAGGTAAGAGGACTGTCAGGAGTTTGAGGGCAGCCTATGATATATAGGGAGTTCAAGGCCAGCCTGCACTACAAAGCAGGACCCTGTCTTAACAAATTTCCTAAGCAACTATGTACTAATTCCAAAATGTTATTTTAAAAAATCACCAATCTAATAACAGTTAAAGACATACAAATGCTAGTGAGGATATTGTGAGAGATATAAAAAGCTGTGCCTTCAAATCTTTGGCAACTTGTTAAGCAGTTAGTTACTGCATTTTACCAGATTATACACAAAAGAAAATCGACAAACTATATCCACATGAAAACATGTACATGAGGAGCTGCAGAGATAGCTCAGCAATCTAAGTACATGGACCTGGGTTTGATCCCCGGTACTGCATGCTGTGCTGGCCTTACACTATACACACTGAGCTGGCCACCAAGACCAGGCGTAGTGATGCATGCCTGTAATCCCAGCACTGGGGAGGCTATAACAGGAGGATCATTGTGAGTCATAGCTGTGTATTGAGACTCTGCACTAAATACATTAAAAAAAAAAAATCTAAAAACATACATGAATATTCACAGTAGCACTTTAATAACCAAAAGGTAGAAATAACCAGATATCTAAAAACTAAAGAATGGATAAACAAAATGTAATATAGCTATACAAAGGAATGTTAATTGGCAGTGAAAAGATTAGTATAATTTATCTAAAATATCCAGAAGAGGGAAACAGAAAAATAAGCAGAGTTGTACGAAGCTGAGGGAAGTGTAACAACTGCTAATATGTGGTGATTTTTTTTGAGGAGGTGAATATATTCTTAAATTGACTATGGTGATGGTGGCACAACTCTAGAACATGAATTGTACATACTCACTGATAATCAATGCAAACCATGACAAATTAGTATTCTCTTCTTGAAGATGCAGGAAGTAGAAGCGAGTATTGACTCCTATTGACTCTGTTCATTTACTCTGACTAGTCATTAATGCAATCTCCTCCTGATAAAACAGAGCCTGCCCCACAGGAGCATATTTTGATTTTTATGATTTCTGAATATATCATATAAGTTGACAGATACAGTGAGCTTTCAAAAAAAGATAAGAGTAAATACCCAGAACTAATGGCATACAAATACAAATAAGAGACAATTTAAACTTAAACAGTCAACCTCAGCCCAATTTTTAGTAGTGTTGTAAAGGACTTACTGGACTCATATACACGCCCTGATGTACATCACCAAATTGGCCTTCTCCAATACATCGTCCAAGTTCTATTCTTTCTCTCTGAATCTCATAATCCCTGGCTGCAAAACATGACCTATGCATCAATAAATATTTCAAACAGAAAAAACTCTGATACATAAATCACCCATTAACAAAAACTTCATGTGTAGTAAGTATATCAATATATATATATAAAATCCCTGAAACGTAGTGGAATTCTCTTAATACTTCAGAAGGCATTTTTGTATCACTTATAATATTGGACAAACTACCAAAAGAATGGATTCTGTTAAAGGTAGATATATTTTTCATGCTGTATCTAAGAGTCTTTCAATGTCTAATTCATTTTATATATACCTAATAGTTGTCTAAATAACTGCATCAAGTAATATATGCTTAATAAGAACTATTTATTAGCTTAGCGATTCATATGCTAAGGTTATAAAAACAATCATTTAAAGCAGTTATTTTAAAAATGAAGTTTGTAAATAGAGGTGACATAAAATAGTGTGATAAGTGAACTTTGTGTTTTGAAATTTTAAGAGTTTTCCACTTACAATAATCCTATCTCTAGATTATTCATGGAGCTAAAAGAGTTTAAAGAGGTAGTTTCTAAAATCTAATTTCAAAAGTAGATGATGTCAAATCAAAGTTGAACATAGCAGCATAAACTCTTGAGAGCATGCGCCTCAAATTAATATATTAAATTATGAGTTACATAAAAATCAATTGCTTAACAGACTGTTGAGGCACAAGAAAGGAAATATCCATTTGTAACCTAATAGATTCAATTAACTACCTGATATTTTATTTCAAATAAGACTCTCCCCATAACCCATATTGTATGTATTCCATTAGTATAATCACCAATGAAATGAACCAGTGAACATGTATATAAAACCTTCCCTTTGGTGGTCAAATTAAAAAGATGGCAGAACATTTGGCCCAGATTTTTATATAATTATTTTCCTCTTTAAAATCACTTTAGCTACTCATTTCATTGATTTAACAGCATGAGTAAATCAATGACAATTTTAAATAAAAGTTACTGAAAACTGAAAAATCTCAAATCACTCCAGTTGCAATTGCAAGCAAATGCAGTTATTTCAAAGAAATCCTGTTACCTTCATCTATTCCATAGCTTTCTGTATTGCAATTGAGAGAAAAAAATTGAAGACCTTGCTTAGAAATAACTAATAGCAATTAGGTTAACAATAACAAATAGAGAACACATTTCACTAATGCTTTACTAAACATTTTAAGTACTGACATGAATAAAAAAAAGAGTTAAACACAAATAAAAGCTATTTTTCAGCTAACTAATAATATTTAGGTAATATTTAAAAGTCCTATTTTATAACTCATTTTTGGGAGACTTGGTAGCATTGTTAGGCATTTTACTATTCAACTAGAACAATATACAATACAAATGCAGATTTTTCTGCAGGAATGTACAAATGACTAAATGCCTAATCAACCTACTCCCTTAAAAAACCTAAAACTAAAACCTAAATTTAAACAGTTTTTCAAATTGCTACACATACACTCAGGTTTAACTCTTTACTTGGATTACACTCACTCTCTGATAAAGGACTCTTGAGAGTCCAAAAAGGGCTTAAAAAGTAAAACGTATCAGAGGCCTGGTTGTTTCTCCTTATTTTCATTATGTCTTATTATACATAGAAAATCCAAATAATACTTTTAAAAGTATATTTAAACAATAAACAACTTAAAATGGTTTTACTGAAATATGAAATGGGCACATTCAAATTACTAAGAATTGTGAAATTTCTTTAAGAGGTAGATCTTAAATGAAATTTCAAGAGCATTATCCAATTCAAGATCTGGGGCATCTAGATTCTCCTCTGCCAGCAAGCTGCACTGTCATAGCAAGAAGAATACCTTAAAGGCCAGTCAGATACCTCAGTGTATTAAATCACCTGCTTAGGCAGACTCAGGGACCAGGATTCGATCCCCCGTATGCTGTGCTGGCCCCAACCCCAGAGATTGCTGAGACAGTAATTGAGACTAGGCATGGTGGTCCACTCCTACAATCCCAATGCTTGAGAGGCTGAAAGCAGGAGAATCACTACGAGTCTGATCTGTATAGTGAGACCCTGGAAGACCCTATACTAAATACATAGTATAAAAAAAAAAAAAGACAAAAAAAAAAAAAAAAAAAAAAAAGAGTACCTTGATATTTTCAGGCCTTGTGGGGACTATCTAAGGGATCTGTTCCCACCCTCTTCCCACTAGAATGTAAATACTAAATTACTTGTAGTGATTCTCCTACTTTCAGTCTCTTCCTTTCAGTTGGGAAGGCTTTTCTTGGTTAGAAGCTGAGTGTACTGGTTAGTCAGTGACAGTAATGAATAATTTCAAGGGAGAAATGCACTGTGTGTGCATGTGCGTGTGTGCGCACACACACACTTTAAATAGTACTCATTTTCAGCAGAGGGAAAATAATATTATTACAGAGCCAGAAAATAAGATTACAAAAATCTTACAACTTAACCCATATTAATTATTATAGAAAGTTGTGTTTTAGCCTTCTCACCTTAGACTGAGAATTCTAAAGGTTGAGAAGAACATTTGCCTAAGCACTCAGCGAGGTTCTCAAAGGATAATGAACTACATATGAGGTACTATCTGTCTGAGCAAGAAATAAGAAGTCTACTTACTTGAAGGCATGGTGTAAGTATCTTCTTCGTCTATAATCTCAGCATAATCATCTGTCTCTGTAAAAAATAAAACATACATTGGTAGAGGTTAAGTATTTGACAACTTGGCCTCTAGTGTGATTTGGTTGATCTGCCTGGACCTATACTATGCTAAATTAGTCTTAAAGTACTATTTCTCAATTTTTGATCCCTAACATCATTTATGGAAATAAAAGTGACATCACTGGTCAACATGCTGCAATACATAGACCTGTTTATCAGATGGAAACAGGAGAACAAAGTAAACCCTTATAAAAAAGGCATGAAATAATTATGTGTAGGATTCAAATTAACCTCACTTGTGCAGACTGCAGAACTCTCCTTCATTTACAACAAATATATGTTTAAAAGTACATTATTAAAGCAATTCCTTTTACTTAAAATTAATGTTTAATGAAGGTATTTTCTAATTCACACTAAAATTGATTGGTTTACTAATTAATTGAAAAATTGGGAATGCAATTAAATCTGTGAACAAACAAAAAACAAAACTATTACACTATTTCCTACAGGGATCTCTCCAAACAAGATAAGCCATTTTTAAAACTGAGGCTGGTTTTATCAATTGCTAAACTTGACAGCATCATCTGAAACTTCTCCTTCAAAGAATAAATGATGGCCCAATTTTTGAACAGATTAATTGGGCTGATTTATTTCATTTATTCAGAGTTGAAAATTACAACCCTGGAATTTATCTTTTGTAACTTTTAAAATCAGATATTTGAAGAGTATACATTTATGTCAAAAATGTAAAAAGAATTATCAAAAAGAATAAAGTAAAACAAGTAGTGTGTTAAAATCAGTTGGAGTTCCAAAGTTTCCATTTATTCCTTTTGATAACATAGTAATGTAAAAATCCACCACTGCATTAGTGGAAGATAAAAAAAGAAAAAAAGAAAAAAAGCAACCCACTCTTTTGAAGAAAACAATCAAATCTCTGAACAACATTCATGCTAGAAAACCCTACCAGTTCAGTTTGTCTTCCTCTTTGTGGAAAAAGGAAAAATGTTAGCAGTGTTGGTAAGGACAATGCTGCTAGGCCTTTTCTCAAGGTCACCAAGTTCCTTTTTTTTTTAGCGGAACTCGGAATTGAACTCAGGCCCTTGCACTTGCCAGGGAAGCGCTTATTCCACTGAGCCATGTCCCCAGCCCCCAACCAAGTTCCTTCGCACTTGCCAGGGAAGCGCTTATTCCACTGAGCCATGTCCCCAGCCCCCAACCAAGTTCCTTCTGATAGCTATTTAACCCTACAGGAACCAACATCATTAGTACTTCATTGAGACAATAAATGTACAGAAACCAAAGGAAAGAGAGAATATGTATCTTTTCCAGTCATTAAAACATCCATTCTTGCACAAAGACTGATATTAAACCTGTCACCAGGCTGGGAAAATAGCTTGGTGGACTAAGCACCTGCTGGCAAGTGCAAGGACTTGGGTTTGATTCCCACTACCACATGCTGTGCTGACCCTGGAACCATGGGTACACTGTGCTGGCTACCGAAACTGGGCATGGTGGTGCCTGCCTGTAATGCCGGCGGTGTTGGGAAGGCTGAGGCAGGAGGATCAGTACGAGTCTAAGCTGTATAGCTAGATTCTGCACCAAATAAATAAATGATTTTTTAAAAAAAACCTGTCACTGAAAGAATTTGTGTAATCATTATCAAAAGTGACTAAAGTCTGCCATGATGAATATATTTAATACATGTATCAGAAACAAATTCTAAAAAACAGTCCATGTATCACATATAAAGTATTCTTTTGGTGGGGGTACCAAGGAGCAAATTCAGTACTCACATTTGCCAGGCAGGTGCTTATGCTGCTGAACTATGTCCTCAGCACATATAAAATATTCTTAAATCCTCTATGGCTGGTGGATACTTTGTGTTATCTGTATGCTTATAAGTAACACTACTTACAAAGTTAAAGAATTTAAGCCTTACCGTATCTTATTTCCAAATTTCTCTTTTATTCTCTTCTCTCTGAATACCAAGAATAGGAAACTGGCACTCAATAGGCCTGCACCTTTGCTTTTGTGTAAGTTTACCAAAAAAACTTGTGAATAAAATCTGCTGTAGCAATGACTGAGCAAGGAGGAATCTACTCTACTAGCTAAGAACAGTAGTCACATAAGTCACACAGATAGATGTATATCCATAATTTTCTTCTTATTTTGTAATTTAGCAGGATCATGTTCACAATATTCCTCTCCGAAAACAAATGCAACCAAGGCTACATTTTTCACAAATAGTGGCCTCAGTTCTCTTTCTGTCTTCTTGCACATGGAAACTGTATGCCTGTGGCTGGCCCTAGGCTCTTGCTAGGAAAGCTATTCAGACTTCCTACATCTGCTTTTTCTGCCAGCTGTCCTGACCTTAAACTCTTCAAGGGACTTCAACTCTATACTTGGACCTGAGTTGGACACATCAGGCATTTCAGACTCTATACCACCAGTACTATAGCTTCCCAGAGTTGCAGGGGATCAAACCAATCTATCCAGAAAACAAAGTATCAGGTGTGTACTGCCTGCACAAAGAAGAGTATGAAACTAACAATGATAACAACAGCATTGACCTCAAACCCAAAACTACCATGAGCTGAAGTGGTTCACATCCAAAGATTCAGAGATCTCTCTTCAAACTTATTTGCCGCATTCCCTCTGTTCTTAATCATGTATCCTAATATACTGTCCTTATTACCTGTAGATACCATGTACTATTTTTTTGTTATTTGTGTTTACTTCTCTAGAACAGAAGATATGCTGGAACAGCCTCATATACCTGTTTACACCTAAATATCATCTGGCCTAGAAGGCGGGATTCAGGAGACAAAGTGACAGAGATGACTGTACTATAGCAGTACATTAAGAGGATGATGTATCTCCCAGGTTGTGGAGGATCAGAACTTCAAACATCTGTGAAGGTGGCACAGATAGTGAATAGTAAAGTTGGTGCTCAACATGAAATAAGCCACATAGTCATACATTTGACTGTTGCGAAGTTACTTCGTCTACCTATGTGTTTATTGTGACCATATATGTAAAATGAGAGCATTCTCAACCTTAAGGGTTACTAAGGGGATTACAGAAGACACATAAAGTTGAGAGGTGGTCTTGCACACGACAGATAATCAAGACATGGAAGTTCCTGTCTTGTTTTCCTTCTTGTGAGAGTTCTCTGGAGGGACCTGGAGTTCAAGGGCTGAGATTCCTGCGTGCTAATTCTTTTGCTGAGTCTTGGTTTGACTGTAATGTCTTTAAGGACTGTCACATAAGACTCACAGTAAAGGCATCAATCCCTGAAACAATTCTGAAGGAAAAAAAATATCGAATGTATATCAGTCTAGCTTACAACATAGATTTGGGAAGAATTATTTGCTTACCTTTCTATTAGTTAATAATCACAGGAAAGGGCCTATAACTTTTAAAAGAGCTATGTGAATTTTATATATATTAAATCCAGGAAAAAGCTATGTGGGAATTAATATTTGGGGCCAGGAATATATACTGCAATATAATGTGAACAGAATTTTACTGTAATGAATTTTACAGATTGGCTCTTATGGCAGAGTGAACAATGCTGAAGGGATTTGGATCTGTGAAGATCTATAACCTTCTACTTAAAGAGTTTCACATGGCAATTCTCTGTCTCTCTTGTTAGCTTTATCTGTGTGTGTGCATGTGTGTATGCATGCGTATGTGCCTGTCTGTCACTCTTTCTCTCAGTATGGGTTCAAAAGGGCCTTAAGCATGCTAGGGAAGTGTTCTAACACTCAGCACATTCCCAGTTTCCCAAGAATTCTTATTGGTTCAACTTTGTCCTTTCATTTTTATCCTTGTACTACTAGCTTTTAGGATTGTAAGAAAACATGACACTGATAAGAGAGCTATTTTTACCTACTCGAAGATTCTGAAAAGGGGGCTTGTGGGACCACTGCACAAGACCTGTCCTTAAGGCAGCCTGAGCCAGCCAAAAAAAAAAAAAAGGATTCTTCTTATGTTTGGGCTGGCCAGATAGCTAGCGGATTAAAGCACCTGCTTAGGCAGATGCAGGGATTGGAGGTTTGACCCCCAGCCTGCCATGCCAGCCCCGCCCCTGGGGCGTGCTGAGACTGTGTGGTGGCATGCTACTGTAATCCCACCACTTGGGAACCTGTTAACAAGAGAATCACTACAAGTCTGATATGTGTACTGAGACCCTGTAGACCTTGCACTAAATACAAAAGAAAGAAAAAAAGAAACAAAAATTGGAGTGCAATCTGAAACTGCCTCTCTTCCCTTAAACAGTGTTATTATGAAAGGAAAAGATAAAAAACCAGGAATTTATTTGAAATATTTGGGCATAGATGAAGGAGCTATATCTGCATCATTCATGTAATGAAGAAGACAAGAGTTGTGAATTTATGAAAAATAGTGTCATAACAACTATGTATAATGTTCTTCAATCTTCAGCAGAATTTCCTGAGCTGGTAGTAGTATCATTCTCTATGTTTCACAGCCAGCAAGCTGTACAAAGAAGATATGTAATTTTCTTAAAATCCTAGAGCTACTCAGGGGCCAGCTAGTATTCAGCACAGTTTTCCAGCACAGAGCCTGGACTTTAAGATACTGTCTCACTTTTTATCATCTTTCATAAAATTCATGCAACTTTTATTTGATACACCAGGTACTTTTTGCTTGAAACTATCAAAGCTTTTCAAGTATGTATGAGGAAAATTTTTCCTTTAACAAGGGCAGCTCCAGGGATGCTTATAGGAAGGCCTACCTAAACCTGGCAATTTGCAAGGGGATTTCAAGATGCCTGGTTCATGAGATACAGATTTAAAACAAAACATTAAAATCTGGATGCAGTAGCACATGCCTATATTCTCAGTCATGCAGGAGGCTGAGGCAGGAGGGTTTTTAATGCACCCAGGACTACAAGGCCAGCCTGGATAATATAGTAAGACCCTGTGTCAAAAAACAAAGGGCCTGGGAAATGGCTCAGTAGAATAAATGCTTCCCTGGCAAGTGCCAAAGGTCTGCGTTCAATCCTGGGTCCCCACCAAACAAAACAAAACAAAACACACAAAAAAACAAAAACAACTCCCCCCCAAAACAAACAAAACCAACCAACCAACCAAACAAACAAACAAAAAACCAAAACAGGAAGAAAAAAAAGCGATCCAGTATTTGAAAAAACTTTTAAAATTTGAAATGCAGGGGGCTTGCCCATTAGCTCAGTTGTTTAAGGGCCTGCTTAAACAAAGCAGTCAGGCTCAGGATGCTGTGGTTTATTCCCAGATCCTCAAGCCAAACCAGACCTGCCCTGAAGGCATCCTGAGGCCACCAAAAAAAAAAAAATCTTTCTGCCCCCCCTTTTGCCAAAGAACAAAGAAAAATTTGGAATGCATGGTTTGAATGGTACAGTAAAAAACCCAATACTTGGACAGAAACTAACAGCTCAGAAAATACTAGGGAACAAAACAAAATAGGGGAAAATACATATTACATTCTCATTTTAAAGCAAAGTAAAAAAAGACAAAGTTACTACTGAAATTTTGAACAGGACTGGATGATCTTAAAGACTCTGTTTTATCATTTTAAAGGGAATGATGCTTCTGGAGGTGTTGTGCAGAGGGTCCATCTGACATTTTGGGAGCATATATAGGTAGAAAATGAATATCCCTTGGTCTATAAATTCCAATAATTGTATAAGACCCTTCAAGCTCAAAACCTTACAATACTTCATGTATGAGGCAGAATGATTCTGTTTCGAGTCTTCTTCCTTTTTTCTAGTAGCATCTGTGTGCTGGTGTAGGTATCAGCAATTGTGACAATTTGTTCCCTTGACTTGCTTCCTTGCTGCTTCTTAGTGACGGGGACTAGTCAGAAGGCTAGGAAGTTTGATGAGTTATCTATCCCTTGCACTAGTATCTTTATAGTGACTAGATTTTTCAGCCAATTTAGAAGGCCAGCCAATTTAGTCTCTTAATCCATCCTGGATAACCCAGACTACCATAAACTCCATGGTGAATGAGTAGCTAGAACAAGTATAGTTGCCCTGTCTTAAAAGCAAATAACTGGAAGAACAGCAACTTCTTACATTCTTACAAGCACTGTGAAGCAGTACTTTCTAGGACCCAAGATGAACCCAACTTTGCTCTGTAACATTAAGTAGCTATTTGAGCTAGTGGGATTGGCACACATGTTTTCTGTAAAAGGCCAGAGGGGAAAGTTTTTAAAAGTCTGTGCTGACCATACAATTTTTCTGTCAGTTACTCATCTTTGCTATTCAAATTATATAGCCTTGGAACAGTCAAAGATACCATGTAAACAAATGGGTTGGTGGGGCTATGTTCCAAAAGAACTTTGCTAATGCTCACTTAAATTTGGACTTCATGCAATTTTGATTATCACAAATACTGGTCTTCTTTTGATGTTTTTCTCTCAACCATTAAAAATGTGAAAACACTGCTAGCTCAAGAGGCAGTACCAGAACAGGTAGGCTACTAACCAAGATCAAGTGAGTAAACCTTTAAGGATCAGTTATTCACTTGTAATACAGGGCAACAATATTTGTCCTGGCTGCTCATTCACAGAACAGGGAAATCCACATATAGAGAAATACATGAAAAGCTTAGATTTTATCAAGATATGATACATTTGTTTGTATGTGTTTAAATTTGTACGTTTCATAATAACCTCACAACAATCAAGTGAGTCCTTTTCCAGAGGGTGGTGTGCAGTGGATAGAGCAATGTGCTTGAGGTCACTCAACAGCTGTTAATAGGACAGGGCAGCTGCTAAGAGTGAGGATGAAGCCCAAGACCTACATACTCTTCTTTGGTCCCATGTTTCCTTATCTGTAAAATTTCCCAGTGATACTCTCAAGGGAATGCTGAGAGTGAGGAATCCAGCAGGTAAGATGCTCATCCACAGGAGGCTCTCAAAGAACAGCAACTTCTACTTTGTTACTATGAAGGAGTCAATGTGGAAAGGGAGCATAAACCTTCTGGCTTCAAATCCTGTGAAGAGTAAGTACTTTCTATAGTCACACTTAAAAGTCTTTCACTGGAATTGCTTTGCTCATTCCATACAGGTTATCAATCTCTATCATATCAAGAAATCTCACAACAATCAAGTGAGTCCTTTTCCAGAGGGTGGTGTGCAGTGGATAGAGCAATGTGCTTGAGGTCACTCAACAGCTGTTAATAGGACAGGGCAGCTTCTAAGAGTGAGGATGAAGCCTCACTCAAGGCTTCATCAAGAAATGAACAGAAGTGAAATCTTGGGTGAAAATATTTTTCAATCATGAAGGGAAAAATGCAGCCATCTCATTTTAGCTTAGAAAATCTTACTCCTTTAGTATAAAGGTTCACGCAAACCATTCATGAAGTAAATGAGAAAATTAAGAAACTAAAAGTAATTTTAAAATTTCTATCATGGGCTGTGGAGCTAGCTTGGCAGTTTAATCACCTGCCTGGCAAATGCAAGGACCAGAGTCTGATCCCCAGTACTGCATGCCATACTGGCCTAGGAACTAGGCATTGTGGTGCATGCCTGTAATCCCAGTGCTGGGCACGCTGAGACTGGAGGGTCACTATGAGTCTGAACTGTGTAGTGAGAGTCTGTATCAACTTAAATTTTTTTTTTTTTTCCCTATCCTGTGAAGTACATGTCAACTATTTGGTAAAAACATCATTATTGCTTCAATTTCCTTAATGATGCCAGTTCAGTTGAGAGTCACTTTCATTTTTATAGTATCCATGTATGTTTATACTTATGTTTTTTTTTTTTTTTTTTTTTGCAGAACTAGGGATTGAACTTAGGCTCTTGTTCTTGCCAGGGAAGCACTTATTCCTCTGAGCTATCTCCCCAGCCCTATACTTATGTATTTTTTGAGAAGTCACCATTTCCAAGTATAACTAATTTTGCTGACATACCATTTTGACAATTTCCTAAAACTCTCTAAGTTAAATAAAAATCTAGAACACTTACTATGAACACACAATTCAAATTTATTACTGTGATGTTATTCCTTTTATGCCAAAGCTCTGCTTAAATGACTCTAAACAGATCATTTTCTCATAGCATTTTTTTCTACTTAGCTATGCTGGATCAAAAGCACATTTTGCCCTTCATTAAATACTGGATTGTATTTCCATAAATAATAATCTCATAGAAGTAACACAAATGTGAAAATAAATATTACCGTCCCCACTAATTTCATCTGTAGATCCAGGTGGCATGCAAAGAAAGGGGGAATAGGGAACAGAGGGAAAGAGACAGAAAAGAGGAGGGAAGAGAAAGGAAACACACTATTAAAATGACAGGTAAATCAAAGCATCAGAAAAATAACAAAGTCACCCCCCAAAATCTAATTCAAAAGATAAAAGAAAGATTGCAAAAGCAGAGTATTTACTTGAAGGATATTATGCTAAGTTTTAAAGCTCTAATATATATGAAGTATACAGTAGTATTGTAGAGTTTAAATTAGTTTCCACCACTGAGGAAAATTAATTTGTTTCTCACAATTTTTAACATCTAATTAAATTATGGCTTTTGCTTTGCTCAAAGAGAATTTGTGTACTCTTAGGTAAAAATAACTAACACTAATGTGCACATTAAATGACAAGTAGGGGAACAAGCCCACAACATATCTATCCCAATGAGCTGATGGGACTTTAGTATCACATGGGAGAAGTACTCAGCCAGGTATGCTACTAAGAACTATATAGGGGACTTCAGGATTTAAATTCTCAGATGACACACAAGGCTTAAGTTTAAATTTGTACAGAATAAAAAATCTTAACATTTTGGAGAAATTATTGTTTCAAAAGTTATAAGAAAATCATTGCTTTCATAGAAAATTCTCCAAATGCCTGATCTGTTCTACAGCCCAAATCAGAAAAACTAGGCACCCAAGGGTCCACCTGACTTCCTTTACTCAGTTTTATTCTGTATTACAAAATCTATTCAGCAAAATAAACAAACAACAAAACAAAAACAAACAAAACAAAACAAAAAAAACCACCAGATGGTCCTTCCAATTTCTGTGGGAAAATACTTAGGCAATCCAAAACTGAGAAAATACTTCTTGTCTAGCATGCATTAAAAACTAGCAAACAGACAAACAAATCTGCTAGAGAGTAGCCCAAAGATTGTGAGACACAAAACCTTTCCTGCAGTTACCACTTCTGGAAAGTAGAGAGCAAATATACATATTCAGTAAAGATCTGATCAGTTTAGGACAATCTATAAGCATGTGGTTAGAAGTTTCACAGGAGTGCGCTGGTTAATAGGAGAGCCTATGCAAATTCAGTGCAGTACCGGTAGGAGGAGGTTCATGAGAACAGAAGACCAAAGGGAGAAAGCGCCTAGCTTTCTTAACTTTATGTTGGCAGTGACTGACTCCTTTACAAAGAGGCAAGAGGAGGAAAGAGAAAAATAGAAACAAATTATTTCAATATAAAAGATTTACATTTCAAGCCACATCTATTAGAAACAATACAAAATTGCAATGTTTTTCTTTTGTTACTGGTATACTTTATTTCTTACTATGATTGACTTGTGGTTTTAAAAAATTGTATTTTAAAATATGATTTTATGTTTTAATAGATATGCATTGGATACAGAAGACATAATGAAATGCTCCCAGTCTTGGAAAGCCAGTTACTGAAGGTACAGATATTTTTATAAATCACAAAACCACAACCAAACGAAACAAAACACCCAATAAATAATTCAAGAATTAAGAACAATCAACCAGAAAGACAAAATTATAGAAAACCAGTGTATCTATTGGGAAGGAGTTGTGTGAGCAATTTTATCCCAACTCATCAGCGAAGAGATACACAGATCTACATTACCTAAACATAAAAACTGGTAATGATGACATTTGAACACACTTGCTGTATTATTCATATTAATGCATTCACTCATTCATGTACTCAAAACTGATTTGAGAGGAAGCTTTATTCTAGCTAAGCAGTGAGAACACAGAAGCAAGAGTAACAGTATGGCAACAGTGGGCATATATCAGGCAAGGAATGAAGCCTTCAACATGTTGTAGATATAACATGTGATTGATATACACAGTATTCAGGCTATAGGGCACCATCAATTAAAGTCCTGATGGTTAGGACAATTTGGCTGCCAAGGTGGCAAAAGTTTCATTTGACAGTATCAGTATCAACATACAAGGAGTAACAATGAGAAGAACTGAAATATGTACTTCTGTAATATTTTTGAAATATGTTTAAGTACAATGACATTTATTGACTATTTTACCTTACTGCTTGATTTGAAAAGCTACCTTTACCACATACCACACTGCTGGACTTTACTGTACTGGCTTATTCATGAATATGGGCCTGACTTAACAAATTAATACTGTGTGTGAAGATGGTTGGGACCTTGGATTTGGGTGTGGAAGGGGAGAATCAGGAGCAAGAGCCAGGGCTGGGCAGATAACTCAGTAGAATAAGCACCTGTCTGACATCATCACAGGGTCCTGAGTTCAATCCCTGGTACTGCAAAAAAACAGAAACAAAAACACAAACAAACAAATAAAAAAACTCATTTAGGGGCTGGGGAGATGGCTCAGTAGAATAAGCGCTTGCCTGGCAATCACAAGGGCCTGAGTTTGATCCCTGGTTCTGCCAAAAAACAAACAAACAAAAACAAACAAGGAGGCAAGAAGTAATACAGGGATAAAATATGAATACAGGTTGAAGATAAAAGCATTCTATCAATATTAAATTTCTTGATTTTACTAATAATAATCTTCAATTCCGTAAGACAATGTCTCCAGTTTTAAGAAACCCACACTAAGCACAGCAGACCTGAGTAATGAATTTTTAAGACTACATTCACTATTTGTGTCATCATTTTCTAAGAATGAAATCATGATAAAATATGAAGTCAAGACAATCTGGATTCAAATACTCTAACATTGGGAAGGTTATTCAACTTTTATTTTTGCTTTTGTAGTTGTAAAGGAAGATAGAAATAATCCTAGGCAGACCTAAAGGAGGATTCCTTGGGTTGCTGGCTCAGAATAGCCATTTCACAAGTGTCAGCTATTCTTAAATTTCACACTATTTTTAAACAATGATATATTATTATATTATCTTAAAAGCAAATTAATTTTTTAAGATGTTAACTTTAATTGAAAAATACCAAGAACATCATCCTGCATCAGAAAAACAGTATCAGGACTCAGTTTATTAACGATGACTGTTCTTTATTTTTTGAGCACCTACCATGTAAAACAGATCCTAGGGTAAAGCAGCAAACAAAGTAGGCCCTCTAGCCCTTCAATTACTGAGCTTAGATTCTAGTATAATAGAAAGACAAATAAACTGTACAACCTATCAATGTATTAAGTGCTATGAGAACAAACAGAGCAGAAGTTATTTCCATGCAGGTCTAAAACTTTAGATACATAATTGTAGAAGGAGGCATTCAGGATGTCTAGGAGAAAGACAGTGGCCATGTATGTATCTGTAAAGGCCAGTTTAGCCTGGGCACACAGCAAACATGGAGAGGAACAGTACAGTGGTCAGCACGGTAGACAGTTTTAGCATTAGAGTGACAGGGGAGATGGCAGACATACTGAGTGAGGCAACTCAGAGGGCCAAAGAGTTAAAGACTTTGTAAGCTCATGATACAGCCTGTGTTTTTATTCAAATGATGTTAAAGCAAGAACACTCAGGAAGTTAGGCAGAAGGGACTCAGGTCCTAAACAGTGAATCAAAAATAAACTAAGTCAAGACTAAAGTGAGTTAACATATTAGAGCACCTGAATAATTAAATAAGAAATGAACAGGTCCCTAAACAAATGCAAGAAGCCTTACAAGAAGTGAATGCAAAAAAAGTAGCTTGCTTCCTGGACATCAAAGGGCTATAGGCAACCAGCAGCATTCCCAAGTTCTGTTATATTTTCTTAAACCAAAACCTGTATAAAAAGGCCTGGTACATAAACACCTATGGAGTCTAATTTAAAGAGCCCCTCCTTAACAAGCAAGGAGCTTTTCCTTTTATTCTTTCTATTAAACACACATTGGCCAATCCCCAACACTTTCTGCTTGGTGTTTTGGTGGCTTTAATCTCTGATGCCCCAAGATAAGATCTTGAGAGCTAGAAGGAACTGGTTACAATGTTAAGGGTGAATGAGTAATATGAGTTACTCTACTTTAAAGGCTTCCTGGAGCCTGCCAAGAGAGAAAGCAGAACTGTAATAATTGAGGAGGGAGACTGAAGTGAGTATGAGTGGTAATAATGGATTGTAAGGAAGATTGTGAAGGTATCTATCTGAAAGATCTATTAGGGTTTACAAGGAATTGGATGTGGGAGAAGAGAGTAGAGTAGCATCAAGAATGACCTAAAGATGGCATACCAGGCAGGAGGAAGGAGAGCCATGTAGTGAATGCAGGAAGCAGAGGATTTGCTTGGCTGGGGGAGCAGAAGTTCTTCCTGAATGCACTGTATTTGAGGTGCTAATGAGACTTGAGTACACAAGGTGAGTGGGCAATGCTGTGTGAGTGTGGAGGTCAGAGGATTCTGGGGTTGGGAGAGCTTGATAAGTCAGAAATACAAAATGGGCCCCAAGGTAAGCACTGTGGCTGGCAGAAGTGGTGCAAGGAATGTGAAAGGTCACCCAGTGAGCAAATAAGACTGTGACAATGAGAGGCTAAGGGACACAGTACTTGCCTCCCCTGCAGTTCTCTATAATGTGGCTCTCACAGAAAAGGCAGCCATCGTCAGTAGCATTGCAGGAGAATTAAGGGGTCGCACTGCCCTCACTTACACTGAGGGCTAGTTTGCTTTATAGGAAAATGACAAGTAGGTTCATGACAGAGGTAAAGGGTATTAGAAGTTGGACAAGAGCAGGAGGAGGGCATATGCAGAAGGTATGGGGTTCCAAGGGGGTCTGGGCTTCCCTAGGAACTGTTAGAATCAGGGGTAAAGGGCAGAATGAATTCAGTCCCAATGGATCACTTACTTTTCTTCTGACTTGTAGCTATACAAGCAAAGCAGTATTTCCTTTTGACCATACCTCTGGTTTGGTATGGATGATGCCAACCATAACATGACCTCTGTGTTCTATGAAAGTCTTCCCAGCAAGTCATCCAACCTGGGGTGGCCATGGGGGAACTCCCCACTCCAGCAATGCTAAAAACTCACACATTTCTAGTGATATCTATCTATCTATCTATCTATCTATCTATCTATCTATCTATCTATCTATCTATCTATCTATCCATCCATCCATCCATCCATCCATCCATCCATCCATCCATCCATCCCAGAGAATAACACAAAACAACAACAACAGCAAAAAAAAAAACAAAACCCACACCTAACTAACAAGATAAATATTTTAAAAACTGATAAAGGGGGAAGCTTTTTTACCTTTTCAATAGAAACCACTCCATAGGGTAATGAAATGGCAGATGTTGGAGAAGACATAGGAAATTTGTTTGTGGCCATGCAGTGGCCCTGATGAAAGCTAGCCAGGTTTACCAAGAGTTGCTAAGACAATTAGGTAAGACCCATGGATGGTTAAATCACCAATCAATCTAATGTCACAAAGAGAGGGGACACAGGTATTCATCATTTATGAAGTACTGCTCTTGCAGGGAGTAAAAAAAATCATTGGACCTCAATCAAATATTTTGTGTGTGTAGTACTAAAAGATCAAACCCCAAGATCATGCATACTAAGCAAGTGTCCACAATGACCTACAGTCTCTCCCCTCTTTATTTTGAGAAACGCTCTTGCGAAGTTGCCCAGGCTCTCCTCAGACTTGTGATCCTCCTGCCTCAGCCTCCTAGGATTACAAAGTATGTATTATCACAACTGTCTTCAAATTTCTTTAAATTCTACTAAGTAGCTAATAAGGAACAAAGAGTTCAGAGATGACAGGATAAAGAAAACAAGGTCATAAAATGAATTCACAGAGTAGGAACTATAGATTAAGTGCCACAATTCTACAGATAGCTTTAACTGCAAACCAACCAACAAACAGGGAGGACTACCTGAAAGACACAAGCGGGGGGCACTAAGTAAATTCAACAGTACTTGTTTGACTCTACATTAGACAATACCAAGTGTGAAATGGGGCAACCAGGAAAATCTGGACACCTGCTATCTGTTAATGTTTTTTAAAAAGTTATTTTAAAGAAATCTTTTTTTTTTTTTTTTTCAGAACTGGGGATTGAACTCAGGCCCTTGTGCTTGCAAGGGAAGGGCTTATTCCACTGAGCCATCTTCCCAGCCCCTTAAAGAAATCTTTAGAGGTGAATTACGCCTTAGGTTGGCTATCAAGAAACCAACAGGAAATGTAAAGGCAGATATGAAATAAGATTAGAGATAAGCTTTATTTATCACTGATTGTGGGTGATAATGTGGAAATTATATAATTCTATTCTCCTGTGTATGCATGAAAATTTTTATGAAAGAAAAATACACAATAATTTAGAGGTATAACACATAGTGGCACTTATAACATTTCTTCATTTCTTTGGTTTGTTTTGACTTGTTCTGCCTGATTTTAATTTACAATTACTGTCTAGGTACCATATGCTACAAACAAGGGTTGGGGGCTGGGCTGAGGTCTACTTTTGGAATTATATTTTTAAAGATCAAAGCATTCCTCTGAAAAGTAGAAAAGAACCAGACCTTTTGATATCAATGATGTCTATTTTATATCTAGCAATACGAGACTTGGGCTTCTTGGATTCTGGTAATCCAAGCTTACTAAAATATTAACATTTATTTATTATTAACATTTTAAATAATTTTATTATTAACATTTTAAATTAGTTCAGCCACAGGCTATCCCATGAGTACTTGACTATATAAAATGTACTTCCAACTGTGAAACACACATCATTATAAAAGAGAAAATCAGTTTCATTCAAAGCACCTTCATGAGGCATTTCATTCCCTATACAGAAGCTACTAGGGAGAAGAAACTTTCTTCTGGAAACAAAATTCATAGGACTAAGATTTGTGGGGACAAGAGTTTGTAAAACCAAAAATATTGTTTATTATTTCATTTGGTTTTAAAATTTGAAAGTGCATTAGTTTGTTCACTGCCTGGCAGGCCTTGCAATTTCAAGAAATGGCTGAGGCCAAAACTTCAGTTCAGGGTCAGGGTAAGGAATAGGATGTCATTTTGCCTCTACTATCTGTAACAGGCCACTACTTTGCACCTGATTATGTACGTGTCTTCAGAGTGTTCTCAGTTCTTTCCGAAACCACAAAACCAAAACAAACCACACTACACCAAACCAAACTGTATAATGTGGTTGGTTAAGCAGTACCCTCAAATCTTAGTACGGCAGAGAGGATTCAATAAAAAGTTGTCAAGGCAGGAGTGGAGGGCTATGAGACAGGAGGCAGCATGGCTGGGCTCTATTCATTCACATTCTTATCCATGCACAGTACATCAGCCAGTGTTTGGTGTGTCAGGAGTTTATGAAGTCAAGGTGGACTGCAAGCTTTTCAAAGGTTGAGAGTCTCTCCTAATACTAAGTGAACTAGAAGAATTTCCAGTAACATCTAATACTTGTCATTTTGTATACATGATTATCAGTAAGATTTTGACTATATTATAGGAGGGCTGCCCATTAGCTCAGTTGTTTAAGTGCCTGCTTAAGCAAAGGCAGTCAGGTGCAGGACACTGTGGTTCGATCCCCAGATCTTCATGCCTTACCAGACCTGCCCTTAAGGCATCCTGAGCCAGCCAAAAAAAAAAAAAAGAGAAAACAATCACAATTGAAAAGAAGGAAACTGAACTGTGGAGTAATGAGTTACGGAGTGATATTTGTGTGACTGAACTTCGCTAATATGCACAGCATGTCAAAATTCACGATTTCTGCTAGATTCTCTTATTATCTATCTAAGTCTATATGAAAAAGCTAGGGCTATAAATGCAGATCTCGTAAAGGATAATCTATCAATGAATGATAATGGTGAAACACTTCATGCCAGTAAGGGGTGGTTTTACAATTTTAAAGTGAGAACTAGGGCTCATAGTGTAACTAGGCATGGTAAAACTGCTAATGCTAATGCTGATAAAAGGTTTTTTTTTTTTTTTAATTTTAGGGAAGAGTCTACAGGGTGTTCAGGGTCTCACTATTACATCGGACTTGTAGTGATCCACCTATTTACAGCCTCCCAAGAGCAGGGATTATAGGATGCTCCACCACACCTAGTCTCAATTGCCAACTCAGCACACCCTGGGGGTGGGGCCAACACAGCAGGCCCAGGACTGAATCCTGGACCCTGCACCTGCTTGCAGGCGCCTTAATCCATTGAGCTATTTGGCTGGCCCTTGATAAAAAGGTTGTTGAAAATTATATACATCACTTCAAAACAGTAACACAGACAAATGGCTTTTGTGTGCATCAAGTTTTCAAGTATGATGAAACTGGCCTTTTCTGGAAGAAAACATGCACTACAAGGAAGAAAACTGCCAGGCCACAAGCCTATGAAGGATAGGCTAAGCTTATGGCTATGTGATGATCTCAAGATAAAGCCTCTCTTGGTTTATCTCTGAGACTTCTAAAGTGTTCAGAAAACAAAGTCATGAAGAATAGGCTAGAGGTCATGTGGAGATCTAATGCAAAAAGTCTGGGTAACTATAGATTATTTTTTTTTTGAGTGAATCAGGGAGGCTTTCTGTCTTACTGTTATCTATAGAAGACAAAGGTTTACGATGCAAGGTCCTTCTCATCATGGATAATGCTCCTGCTCACCCATGAGATTTGGAAGAACTGGCTGAACAATTCACTTGGCTCTCAGTTGAGCTCCTTCCACTAATAGACCACTTACTGCAGCCTGTGGACTAGCAGAGTAAAACTAACTTTAAGAAGCTATATACAAAGGAACTGTTCCTGAAATGCTTCTAGATGATCTCAGATACTGAGTTAACCCTTAAAAAGAGTTCTACAAGGAACATTACAACATTCTTTCCTGTTTGGGGCTAATTGAGAAATCCCAGGGCAATGTCTCTCTAAGGGCACCAAAATGACCTGGAAAAAGTGTGGCCTATATAGAAGAGAGACTTTGAAGGTTTTGTAGTGGAGCCTGAGCCTTCAACTGACCTTGTGGTTGATGACACTGTCACTATAACAGAGTCCACAGGCTTACAGGTAGACAGTGGTGATGCTGAAGACCTGGTGGGAGAGCACTCAGAAGAATTGGCTACAGAGGAACTTCAGTAACTTCTGGCTGAACAAGAGGGAATGGCAGATGAAGAGCCTTCTGAAGAGGAGAGGGAGCCTCAACAATCAGTGCATCAAAGATCTTCTTCTAAAAAGGAAATCTTGAAAAGACAGAACTACAAACATCTGTAGAGAAGATCCATCCAGATGAAGAAAATGTCAATTGTTGCATTCACTTGCTTCATGACAATGTCATGTTATACTGTGTTAAAGACAAAAGCAGGCAACCTTATACCAGTTTTCAGTTCTGAAAATGATGAGACCTAGTGAGCCAAGACAACCTTAGACCAGTTTTAAGTTCTGAAAGTATTGAGAACTAGTGAGCCAGAAGCAGGTCCTAGTGGACAATAGCTTCTTTCTCAAGGAGAGAAAGGACACCATAGTCAGATTCCTGATACAGAAGGGGACTCAGAAAATAATCATCTCCCATTTCATTTTCCCATCCTGCAAGCCAAAGATGCCAGTTTGAATGCTAAGTATAGTATGAAACTTATCTAGCAAAATAGGCACGTTTTATACCTTTTGGTGAATATACTAGGAAAATTATTGGTATTTGTGGTAAATTATGCACATTGTACAACTCTTATTATGAACAGGTTATCTGAGGGGTACTTTGGAATGCTTCATGGGTATTTTCATTATTTCTTATGGGAAAAAGTCTTGACTTATAATCAACTTGAGTCACAACCAGTCTTCATGAACAAATTGACTTTGTAAGTGAAGGGTCCACCATAATTCCTAATTTTCAGTCATTAATTTGAAATACCAAAAACAAATCTTGTATACAAAAAGTATGCTATGTGATAATAGAGCCAAAATAATCTGTTACAATTTTTAAATATTTGTAATGATACTGACAATTTTGTCATGATACTGACAAATATTTCAAGGTGATACATTTGTTTTTCTGGCATTAAAAGTCTTGGCAGAGACAATCAACTAAACACTTCTACTGGAAGATGAAAGAGATCACTATAAAAAGTAAAAGTGTAATTTATAGTTTTTTATTTTTTTTTTGGCGGACCTGGGGATTGAACTCAGGTCCTTACGCTTGCCAGTGAAGTGCTTATTACACTAGGCCATCTTCCTGGTCCCTATACAGTCTTACATAAAATCCAAACAAAAGCCATGGACATATGTAATAACACCATGACCATGTATTTCTGATCATGTCTAAGATTTTATCTCTCAAGCAAGGTCTGCTTACCAAAACCAGACAAATATCTACAAATACAAAAGCTAATCAAGCAAATTCGAGTCAAAATATTTGAAATTCAGTTTTACTCACTGATTTGAAAGTATCTCTATTCCTGTGCACTCACAGGAGTAATCCGGTCAGGCAGGCCACTCCTCCCTCTCTGAGCACATCTATGGATCATCCAGGACTGACTACTAAACAGTAACCTCTTGGATACATGCTAAGGCCTTTCTGAGCTCTATAACAGGCTTAATTTTCCCTTTTAAGATCACAGAAATGTATTATTCTATCAAATAATTTTCTGGATCTCTGCTAATCTTATTTTTATAGAGAAAGATTGTCTAAAGTTCAAAGATGAATTCTCCTAAGATGTACATCTAGAATCGTGCCTGCCATACAAATACTCAAGTATTTGAAGAGATTAATGTTAATGGTGAATGTACAACTGGAATGTCTACCTGGAGGGATTAATGAAGTAACATGACGAAAAAGAAGACAATCTATGTTGCTGGCATATAATTAGTCTCACCTGACTGGCCTACACACGGAACATTAAGATTGATTCCATAGGGCCTGGCAGGAACAGGGCCATGGATAGAGAATCAGTACAACATGCCACACAAGAGATAAACAACAACAGAGAAATAAATTTGGGATTTGTTAACACACTGGTTTTCTAAGTTATCAGCTGAGCAGAGATGTTCCTAGAAATGTTGAACATCAGTGTTTGGGCTAAGTGTACCATCACTACATTGTGCACAGGCTTCAGGAAGATGGTAGGCTTTATATCTTCATGAAAGATCGAAAAATACTATACTTATTACTCTTACTTTGCCTAAGTAAGCAAACAGTGGGCAAGATGACCAAAGACCAAGATAATTAGTCCTTTAGATAACTAGTCACATCACCAACGTTCTAGATAAATAGTCACAATCCACTGGACACTGATCATTCTTCTCTGCCTATACTATAAATCATCTGATGATAGTAACATATCAAAATATCACTAGATCTAGAGAACACGTGCTATAACACAATGACAGGAAGAACGGGCTGAACAGGAAAGCTGTAGCAGAGCTAGGGATAAAAGGGGACCACAATCTCAACTGAATGTGTCTGAAAAACAACTTGACAAGAGTGGACAACATGCAGATGGTCTTGAAGAACTGAGCTAAGTAGTATGAGCATCATCTGATAGGTACTAAATTTTTACTCTAAGTGTCTAAGCAAATAATTGTCCATTTAAATTAATGTAGTAGTGATTAAAGAAATAAGGAGGGGAAAAATATGATCTCTTTTTTTTTCCTAGGGGGAAAAAACTCTACAAAGTCAGAATCATAGAAATGAAGACAGGGGTTAGAGTCAGATCTCAAGCTTAAGCAATGACTCTACCTTTTGCTAGGTAGGTAACCTTGGGCAAGTTACTTAACCTCTCTGACACAAGACAGATTATATCATTTGACTGTTTTGAGGAGAAAACATAAACCAAAGCTTGGACCAGTATCCTCTACAAGTGTTCCTGAAAGTCAACTAATGTTATTCTTAATTTGCTCTAAAATAGAATGAAAAATTGGAGACTACAAGGAGGAGTTGGCTGGAAAAGTAAAAGGGAGAAGCTTGTTGATGACCACCTGCTAGAGGAAATGCTGGAACTGAAACCTAAAGAATAGAGGATACTGATGAAAAGAAATCAGTAGAACAGAAAGACAAAATCTGAAGGTTCTCATAGATTTATTATCTAAAGAGATACAAAGAATAGTATTCATCAATCAAATAGAAGAATATTTTTATCAGCTTGCTCTCATGCCTCAGTTGTTGGGGAAGTGTGTGTGGTTAATAAATCAGCCAGAGGCCAAAACATCCTGAGGCTCATCTCAAAAGCTGCCTTTCAGGCTGGCATAAAGACAGAGCACCATACTTAGAAGTTACTCAGAGACCAACTCAGATCTCACCCATTCAACAGAATGGTCTCAGATGCCCTGTGGCTGCTTCTATCCTCCTACGGGATATAATGGTTTCTCTTGCCAAGTTTCGGTTCCCACCATGGACCAATCAAGCACAAATGCTGAAGGCTGAGGGGCACCCCTACATCATTTGTGGACTTTCCTGGAAAACATATGGCAATCTGATATGGCCAGTTGGCAAACAAGAGCACTGAGAAACTCTTCTCCACTGTATTGGTAGGGGAACGGTGATCCCTCAGCTAATACTACAACATGAATTGTTACTACTTCTAACAGGCATATACACAAAAGCACAGACACTTCTGGAGAATGGGCTGGTGTCATGTTTGCTCCAACACTAGTATGGTACATTTCTATGTTGGGCACTAAAAAAAAGAGTCCAAGATCAAGGAGGCAAAAGTACAAAATTAACTTATAGGAAAAAACTCAAAACTAAAACAGGAACTAAGTCCTTTTTATATTGACACTAAGTTAACAGGAAGGTGTTTTAGAAATGAAACGTGTGTTCAAAATTACATCTCAGAACAGATGTTATGCATATGTGTGCATGTATAAATAGTATAGCATATGTTCATTCAGACACCCAGGTAGAACCCTTAAAAGATACTTTCTCCTTTCTCTTTATTTAACTCCCACATTTTTAGGTGTAAAAAGTGCACATGTATTTTGAAAGCAGGCCAAAAATGTATAAACCACAATGATCACAACAGCAGATAGTTAAGATAATGCTTGTGGACTATCTAACTATATTTTAAAAACACCAAGATCCAAATTTTATGTAATCAGAAAAGACAATAACCATTATTAAATGTTTCACACTTTTTGAGCTTCAAAAAATACATAAGTATATTCTATTCTACAAAGATTAATTATGATGATAACTTCAAAAGTAAAACTTTCACTCTATGATTAAAATGACTTTCCAACTTAAAATATGTAATGAGGGCAATATTATACAAATAATTTATTTTTATAAACTACTCTAGAATTAAGCAAACACATTAAAAATGGACAAACAGCATTTCCACACCTTGCAGCTTGCTCTCTCTGTAAGGTTGTTACTTTGAGCCCCTTACCTGATACGGAGACAGCATGTGTTCGGACACCCTGCTTCTCACTGTTGGCCAACCTGGAACAGAGGGGCAAAGGTGAGTGCTGCATTATCCAGACCAAACCACAAGGCCCCTCAAATATGGAGCTGTTGTGGATTAGGAGGACAATGCCATTTTCCAGGGAGATTAAATTTTAGGTGAATTTCTTAAGACACTGGATTCTATTACCACTGAACATGGGCAGAATGCTTTGATGTTTCAAAGAATAAAATTAAAACTGGTAACTGACTGGGGTGTGGCTGAATGGTAGTATTTGCCTACCATGTACAAAGCCCTAAGTGTGACCCCCAGCAGCACAAGGAACACTGAACCACTGTGAATGTTACTCATGAGAATGACTTAAAATCACACATACCATATAAAGTGGTATGCATAAATTATACAAGAATTTACATTTAAATGATAGACTGAGAGGGAATGTTCAAAATTATGAGCAATGGGCCATAATGGACAATGGAACTTAATTTGCTCCCCTAAATCAATTTGAGATGGTAGCATGACTAGTCATTTTTTTTTTTTTTTTTTTTTTGGCTGAGGTGTTTATACTTTTTATTATTTTTAAAGAATACAAAATAGTGATAGAAGAAAATAGCATTATACAGGATACAAGATTTCACTAAACAAAGTAATAGGAATCCAACAATGGTTGCTGTATTACATGATGCTATGTGCAAATTAGTTTTTCAGATTACCAGATATAAACGTATAAGTTTTGTTAAAAAAAAAAAAAAACACCACAACACAATAACTAAGATGTTATAAGAAATTCAAGAGGAAAAAAATCAAGAGTAAAAACAAAAATTGTAAGCATTGACTGCTCCTTTCTTTAATATTCATATAATTAAAATTCTCAAAATAGAAAGGAGTAGGCAATAAATATTTAAAGATTTAAAATTTTTTAATTTAGTTCAACTTATAATACCACATTTCTAAGAAAAATGAACCTTTTGTAGGACTAGTTCTTAAGACTGTAGCATGCAAAAAAAACAAAACAAAAAAAACCAAGAAGTCTATTAACATATATCATTTACAAATGGAAAACAGGTAATCTTAATGTATTTGGTAATTCATGATATGATTCAAAAACATTAGTGTTCTACATATTCAGCCCCATTAAAATAATTGGCCAAAAATTTTGGTGACATTTAAAAAAAATGCAAGCATAGTTTAAAAATTTTGGAATCTACAAGGCACAGACAAAAAACAAACCCTACTTCATTAGATGTCATTTACCTTGGTCTTTTGATTAAAAATAACAACAAAAACAAACCTAGGTCTCTAAGCATTTACTACAGAAGTACTGAGTGGAAGCTTTTTCTAATATGCAGAATTTTTTTTTGTCTTTTTGAGACAGGGTCTCACTATGCAGTTCAGGCTGGCCTTAAGCTCATTTTTTATAGCTCAGACTGGTCTTGAACTCACAACAATCCTTCTACCTCAGCCTCCCGAGTGCTGGGATTACAGGCCTGTACCACCATGCCCGGCAATATGCAAAATTTATATTAGAAAATGCTGAAATTTAAAATTCTCTTTGGATAACTAAAAATACTCAACATGAAACTTTTTCAACTATATTCAGTGGGAATTAACTCGATTTTCATTTGTAATTTATATTGTTTGTTTTATACAGTTGTCAATAATTAGGTCCCCCTAATAATACCAATTCAGCCATGCTTTCTCATCTTGTTTGTTTTCTATTACTTCTTTGATCAATAGCAGCAACAGTGTGCTTGTGCCAGTGAGTTTCTTTAGTCTGCTACCACATCTAACCTACTAGCTTATTTTTTACCTATATTTATGACATCTATGCTTTAATCTTCAAAAACCACCCTGAACTTTTAACAAGTAAAGATTATGTATGCATTAGTTCCTGGGATATTCTTTAATGTCTAATAATAGGGCTGACTTGACTGTGTAAGCTCAAAACTGGGAGAAAGCTGCTGTATTTATTTTTCCCTCATCCACAGGTAGAGTGCACTGACCAGATTCAGTTGAGTTCTTGGCCACAGTCATGCTTGTAACTCCACAAGACCCTGGTGATCAGAGAAACGTCTACACTTTTACTGTCCACTAAAGGTACAGATAATTACATAGGCTAGTTTCAGAAGTGTGCCAAGTACTAAGCAGAAGATGTTACAAGAAAAGGCAGTTAGGAGGCCCTGGACTGGGAAGTGACACAGGAAGAGACCTGGAAGATGAGCAAGGCGTAGGCAAGGAAAAGGAGTTTAGAGGTGGAATGTGTCATATATTGATCATGGCCTGCAGCGAAAGACTAGAGGTTTGGTCTAGCTACTGAAAAGTCCAATGAAGGTGAGGAAGAATATGGGAGGAGTGCCAAAAAATGAGGCTGAAGGAATCAGCAAGGAATAATCAGGGAGCAACCTGTAAACTAACAATGTTGGGATTTGCCCCAAGACTGACAGCAAGTCAGGCAAACTTTTATTGGAACAGTCCCTAGAACTGCATCAGAAAGAAAGGACAGGATGATGGGCAGAACTAGACATGAAGATTCAACAGGAAGAATGTAGACCAAAGTTGATACACAGTGCATCTCAGACTGGCCTGTTTACATAGCTTGTCTGGGATTTTAGGATGTTTTCCATCATCAGCTAATTGGTTAAGGTGGCTCAGTGTACTGAAACTATTTGTATAAACAATATGATTTATGCCAAGCTCTCAGGAGGCTGGCTGTTATATGCCAGGCAGAGTACACACATGACCTGTTCCCCTAAAAACCCTGAGTGTCATGTCCTGATAGGCAATATTTCACATGTGCTATCCCAACTCACAGCTGGGGCTTCGGAGTATATATTCCTAGGGGAGAACCTATGGAAGCTTGCTCCTTACATTCTCTGAACTTTGCCCTTTGTACTATGCCATAATAAATCATAGCTGAGAATACAACTGCCTGCTGCCTATACATTCATTTAGAAAACTACTGTGCTAGGGGTGGCCTTGAGGTCCACATCTACTGCAGTAGCCTAGATAGGTGATAGCAACCATTCAAGTTGGTGGTGGTGTTGGTGCTTAGTGGAACGACACTAAAGTGGATAGACTTGATACTTTCATTTAGGAAGTGGAACTAGAGAACTGGCAATGGACTGGGCATAGAGGAGAGGGACATAACAAAGATGAACTCGGGATCTACCTCTTCCTCCTGGGCCTCTTGGGTTTCTATCCTTCTTGCACATAATCCACCCCGAGGAGCACTACTACAAATATTCATCTATGCACCTGAAAGGCTAGATTGTATATTTCACATTTGGAGGACAGGGATATAGTTCAGCAGCAATAAGCACCTGCCTGGCAAGCTCAAGGTCCTGAGTTTGATTCCTAGTACTAGAGGAAAAGAAAAAAGCCCCACAAAAAAAACCCCTTATTTATATTACACACTTAGCACTCAGTTCCTAGCACACTGGCTGATAATACAAAAGTAATTATGAAAGTTTTTAATTTTATAGACCAATAAACCTATTATGAAAGTGGTAAAATAAACAGAATAAAACAGATTACATCTCTTTAATTTTTCTACTTATAAAATATCCAAGATAGTACCTATTTTTAGGTTCTTGTAAAAATATATGCTAAAGATAGAAAAGTGAATGTTTAACACTATGTTATATAATCATGACTGTTATTCAATTCCCTTATTAAACTTAAATAGAAAACTAAAACTTTTTCATTAAGCCTAAGTTTCTTATGTAATTTTAATTGATTGATTTCTTTCTAAAATAATTGTTTTCCAGATCTCTGATCATATATAGAGAAGTTTACTTTTTCAAGAAAATACATGATAAACCACAGAACATTCCTTAAGGTTTCTCACAACACAAAGAACAATATGCACAGAATACCACTTACTTGGGAATTGATGGCAAAGCCCGTTCGCCTTCTGCAGAAGGGAGAAAAAAGCAAAGAGAAGTATGAAATTCCTTTTAGTTTTTTGAAAAAATTATGCCTAGAAGTCAGAGCAGAAGGAATAGCTTCATCTGGTATTTTGGCAATAATCTTTAAATCAAGTTATTACAATTAATTACACTTAATCTTTGGTTCCCATGGTTTTATTTTCATTACTGTAACATAAACTTTACATAGTGTTTAAAAGCTATGGCCAAATTACAATAAAGAATTACAAAGACAAGATAAAAGATTCTTTCCCCAGGAGAGTAAAAGGTGAAGGATTTCTTAAAGTGAACATATCTTGTCAAAGACTTAAACATTCTGTATTTTGATAAAATCATTCACTAATCACAACATAAAAGCCTGTGTAGGAATCATGGAGAAATATAAATGAAAAACAAACAAACAAAAAACCCTATAGGTGCATAGATGTTGAAGGAATTAAGGCATTGGAGATGCCAGAACACCACAGAGGCTTCCTGGTGGTGATCAGAGGAGACCACAACATGGCTAGAAAGGATGCCAGGCAGCTATTTAGGAAGAATGTTCAGAGTGGGCTTTCGGTGCTGAGCAGACAACTTATTTCTTGGGCCTAGCTTGTGGTGGATCAATCCCAGAAAAACTTAAGACTTACCTCCTTGGTTTCTATCCCTTCCAGCCCAGCTTTATTTTTCTTAATACAGTTGATCACCACTTGATACACTATGTATTATTCTGTTGTCCTTCTACCTCTTCATGATATTTCCAATGCATTTAGAATTTGACTGTTCTGTGCACTGCTAGATCCCCAATCCTGAGCCTGGAAAGTGGTAGGTGTTCAACAACAACCTCATAAAGAGAACGAGATGTTCTGTCTACATCATTCTCACTTTTCATTATTCCTGGATCCTATCCTACTGCACACTATATACTTCTCTCAAAGCACAAGCATGCCTTGAAAGATACTCTGCCTACTAGTCCTCTAAAGCTCAACAGGAACACCATCTTCCAAGAGTGGGGTTGGAAGATGTGTGTGCTCCACTTGGTCCTCCTAATTTCTGCAGCACACATTTCACCACACTGCATACATGTGCACAGACTGCTTACCCTATTCAGAAGTATTCCTAGCATCTCAGAGTACCTGGCATGAACTCAAGACATCAATCAGTTTTTCTGAAAAACTACTTGCTTATAAAACAGGTAACATTACCTACTTTGCAGGGACTACTGTGAGGCCTAGAGAGTACTGTGTACACACCACAGATAACCAATGTGCTTCAGATACTCAGTATAAAGTGTATCACCAGCCAAGTGTGGTGGCACACCATATAATCTCAGCATTCAAGAAGCTGAAACAGGACGAATGTCATGAGTTTGACACATTACTATGCTAAATTGCCTAGACTGGCTCCCCATTTGTGATTTTTCCTAACTCAGCCCCCAAGAATCCTGCAATTATGTCAGAGAATCTTGCAATTATGTAAGTGTGTATCACTGTATCTGGTGTGGTGATTAGTTCATTACCTCACCAACACTACCACCACCCATCCCACATCTAACACTACCAATTAAAAATATAGTCTTTCAAATGACACATTACTGCAATTTCTTTTGAACCCTGTTGAAATTTCTATTTCCTGTGGGAAAAAAATAAATTAGTTATTTTATTTGTAGGTAACAATGACTTCCTAAGTAGCTAGCTGGGCACAGACAAGGCTGTAATAAATAAGGTGATAACTTTTATAAAGTGAGGTCACAAGATAGAAGAATGACAGTTCTTTATGACTGATTCTTGGAGGCCTACAAATAGATCACTAAACCATCTTCTGTAATAATCTACCAGTTTCCACTGATGGCAAGTATGGAAGTATATTTTTCAATTAGATTACAAAGAGTGGTTATTACCAGTTATCTTTTTTAAACCATAGGAATTATAAAGGAATCTATCATTTTCTGTCTTTAATATACAATTTCATGTTCCATATTTTCTGAGGGTCATTCTTATAATGGGATAGGCTATTCTTTACTGTATGAGCTGGAAGAGCATTTGAAATAAAGACTTTAATTTTTTATAGTGTGTAAAGTATTTTTCCATGTCATGGCTTTACAACTGTTCCTCTTTTATAAAAAGTATTCTAGTTATGTAACTAGACTTATCAGTTTGGCTCTCTCATCTCCGGGTTCTTGTGCTTCACATTTCCAACACCTTCAGTGTGTAGCACTACTGCTACTTCACAAGAAAAGGAAGGGTGTCATTATGATTGTTAAACAGCACAGTGAATTTACAAAACTGCAAAATAGATTCTGAATTTTTTTTAAGGGAAAAGTTAGATAATAGAATGCACCCAAACCAAAGTCATGTACTGACAATGATATTTGGTTTGTGACTTTCATTATGCTTTCCAATAATGAACATCACCTTTAAGAGTACTTTCTAAATCTAAAGTAATTATGGCACACTAAAGTGCATATGGGCACACCCAGGGTTTACATAGTTTTCTGTTCCAATTACACACACACACACACACACACACACACACACACACACACACACACAGTTGTCTAGCATTAAACTATAATTTGAAGAAGATGGACATATGTAATGTAATCTGATTTTTTTTCTTGTATTTCAAAATTTAATTTTTTTAACCTGAGAAACACATTGTATATATTTATGATATACTATATGATGCTTTAATACAGAAGCAAAATTACTTGAACTAGGGTAAATACATCTATTTCCTTAAACATTTATCCTTTTTTTTTTACGCCCCTTCTTCTGTATTTAGGACAGGGTCTACAGGGTCTTACTACGTAGATCATACTCATAGTGATCCTCTTGTTTTCAGCCTCCCAAGTGCTGGGATTACAGACATGCGCCACTATGCCCAGTCTCAATCGCTGTCTCAGTGTGCCCTGGGGACGGGGTTGGCACGGCACACCAGGGATTGAACCCTGGCCGCTGCTCTATGCCTAAGCAGGCGCTTTAGTCTGTTAAGCCATCTGAGTGGCCTTCTAAAGTATTATCTTTCTGTGAAAGAATTCTCCCCAACATTTAAATATCATTTGTATAGTATACTCTTGTTTAGAGAATGAAGCAAGTCAAATTGCTTGAGCTACAAAGGCCTTAATAGAGGTCAGCTTCAGACAGTTCTCAAAATAAATTTATTACTACATATAAAGAAAACTAGCACAAATACAGCTACAAATCAAAACACAAAAAAAATTAATAGTGACATCTTCAGGGGAAAAACACTTTTAGATATTGTGGCATCCTGCACATGTTCATTCTACATGTGTTGGTTTATGGTTTTAGGTCTTGTTTTCAGAGCATGACATCACTACTGCCCTTTGAACAAATGGTCCATGTCTCTTAAGTTTAAAACACAGATACTCAGCCACATGCCTAAATTTCTCAGCACTGAGGAGGCTGAGGCAGGAGGACTGCTGTGAGCTGAGGCCAGCCTCCGTTACATAAGGATCTTAAGTATAGCCTGACCTACATAGAGAGACCCTGTCTCAAAAACAAACACACACCCTATTTCTTATCTCCAACCTAAATCTAGAGCTGCTTTGTAGTCAGAGGACTATCCTGCCAGACAGGCTGGGCTCTGCACTCCAGACTAGGCATCCAGCCTTTGCCATTGCCTTCACCTGTATGTCTTTCTGTTTCTTTAGCTCAATATTTCCTGTATGGACAGAGAACACGCAGGGCTTCAGGATTCCTTACAATCATCTCAATTGCTGAGGTGAGCGCTAGAAGGAACCTTGTCATTAGGGCCAAATTCTATGTTGAGAGTCCTGATCTGCCATAGTATAGTGGACTACTTTATGGACCCTATTTGGGACATGCCCAACAACTCCACAAAAGAGGAATCACTCTTCTTTTAAAAAAGGAGGAATCTAAAAGGTCTGTACTGTGTATCAATATCACATTGACAAGAAGAGCAAGAGCAATGACAATATAATTGAACTTATGAACCCTGGACATGCCTGGCACTTTCAAACATTTCTCAGATACGCAATCATTCTACTAGTACTTGTAGAAAACAGCTGTTAATTCTTTCTCCATGGAAAGAAAACTGTGGCACAGAAAGGCAGGCATACATGGAAAGCAGCCCAGTGCACTCACCATGTGATTCTGCAAGCTGACACAACCCCTAAACCTAGCTCTTTCTGTTTTGCGCTATGCTAGGGTCCCACTGCGAATGTTTTCACTTGATTATTTTGTAATTCCAAATCCTCTGAAAAGTCTCTTACTCTATGATTGCAAAAAAACTTCCTCATTTCTAAAATGTCTTGGTTTTAGGACATTTCTTCATTCTAATCTCTTATTTTAAATAATTTAGAATTTATTTTATTCTTTAACTATTTTAAGCTTTTGAGACATAAGAAAAAACAGGAAAGATTACCATCAGTTAGTGGACATTTAAAAAAAAAACTCTCAGAAATAACCTCAAAAATTTATTTAAAAATACTAATGGTACCTTAGAAAATCTAAGTCCATGACACTACAAATGCAGACATTGTTGTCTTGACACTCCAATGCAACCCAGCTCTTAGTCTAGGAGTATGAACTACCCCTAGAAGTAAGTCTCCAGGTTATATAGGGCCAAATTATTTAGCTGGTCTTCATATTTATAGTGCTGCTGAAATCAAAAGCAGGCTGTTTAGGCCAAGTTCCTCTAACCATCTAGGAGAACACAACAGAGATGATGTGGCAGAAATGGCAGAAACAGAACCTCACCTTTCTGGGGTCTGATGATAAAGGACTGTGTGGCTCCATTCACCAGTCGACAGTATCCGTCTATCAGGTCAGCCATGTTCTCCGCTATGGTTAGTGACGGTGCTGTCACTGTCAGAGGCTAAATGAGGGAAAAGGCCAAGAAAGAGACATTATTGTTCTTCTCAACAATCAAAGGGACAGCTGTGCTATGACATCAGATCTCTACATACACTTGAAAACACAGAGGAATGGGAGTGAAACCAGATTTGTCGGAAGATCTGAGTAAAAAGGAAGTTTGATATAAGGACATTATTCCTAAAATATGTAGCAGAAGACAAGATTAAAAAAATCACTAAACTAATGCTCACTTTTTAGAAAAAGAGGAGGAAAACATATTTTGCTTCAAAATATCCGGTACCTCTGGCACACTGTAACAAAGGGACTTTAAATAATCAGTAAACACTCATTGTTCTGAGATCAATGTGTAGTAAACATATACATTACAATTTTTCTAACATTAAAGAAAATTAGTAAAATTTCATTATTTTACATGTTCTGTCCAAAGGATTAGAAATTTACTCTTTTCCATAGAAAAGTGACCTATTTCACAATCTGGCTAAAAACCTACCTAGAAGTGTTATCCAGGAGACAATAAAAACTGTTTTTATTTTCAAGCACAAGTATATTCTCCTGTATGAACAATTCTCAGATACCTGACCCTATGTGTTACATGGCATGCTGTAGAGTAGAATGAGTACAACTTGAAAATGATGGCACAATTTCGTCACTGAGACTTGCAAGCAATTTTAATGTGCAAATTTTCAATATAATATGGTAATATTTCTAAACTTTGAGGAGCAACAGACTTCCTGGAGCCTCAGATATTACCAAATTATTAGAATCAGGGCAGAACACTGACAAAGAACCCCTTAGTGAGGAGTTGCAGTGAACAGATGAGTCCCAAACAATGTGCTTTACATACACAAAGCCACGTTACCACTGGATGGTTCATATTCTCATATGAATGTACTGTTATCTTTCAGACACAATCACATTATGTAGTATTTGGTAAAGCATCATTTCCTATAACATTTCTTACTTTTAACACTCTGCTATAGGGTGATTAAGAGCACAGGTTATTAGAAGTAAGACTGTTGGGAGTGTGAATCTAGTTCTATCAATTACTATGGTCATGACTATCTTCTGCTTCAGCTTCCTCATCTATGAAATGGGGTTAACCAAAGTACTACAATATATCAAAGTACCTACTCTGCTTCAGTGTGAAAATATTAAGTGCCCCATAAATCTCACCTATGACTAAGATTTTTTTTGTATTTTAGGGAAGGGCACACAGAGTGTTCAGGGTCTTACGACGAGATTGGACTCATAGTGATCTGCCTGTTTACAGCCTTATTACAGGTGCGCGCCACCATGTCCAATCTCAATTGCTGGCTCAGTGTGCCCTGGGGGCTGGAATGGCAGGCACTGGGATACAACCCCCTGTCCTATGCCTGCTTACAGATGCTTTAATCTGTTGAGCTATTTGGCTGGTCCTGACTAAGATTATTGTTGTCTAGAGAGTACTACTGCAACATAGTATGAGCCATACATTTTTCAACATTAATTTTAAAAAGCTGATTTTCTCAATAATTCATGATAATCTTTAGTTGTCCCCACATGAATGTTCTTGCTTTTAAAAATCTACCTCTTGTCTTATTTTGGGGAACATTTAAGCATTTGTAATGTAACCTTCCATATAATGTACAATAAAGTTGTGATTCTAGTATAAGAAAACTTTATCCTAAAAATAAAACAATTTCTAAAACATTACCATACTTTAGTCTTCCTTTCATGAACCACTCATCATAAAAAACTCCCCTACCTCAGGTGCACCTGCTATTTTGAGCTGCAGCATTCCTTTTCTGTCCTTGTCTTCACTATTTGAATACTGAATGGTCTGCACTTGGTTGAAGTCAGCCAGATGTGTGGGCTTTGGAAAGGAAAGGTAAGATGCTTAGATCATGGATAAATGTCATTTCACTAATACCATTAACTGTTTTTGTGCAATTCTCTCAGTCCCAACATTTAGTTCACTCTTCATCCACATGGATGACACAAACAAAGGATCTACAGAATAAGGTACAGGACTACAAGAAAAAGCCTGAGGGGACCTTACTGACCTCATAAGAAATATAAAGTACATGTGTTGGTATATAAGTCTTGCTCTATCTAGGTCTTAACCATCCAGCAGAAAAGTATAAAAATGAAGTATACATCGCGGGGCCATAATATTAAGTTGAGCTGTAAATGGCTATGGTCGACAACATCTTTGGATAACTCACTACTGTTGTGGAATGCTGGACTGTGTTGGATTGTGTTGTTGAGTTCAAGCACCTAAGTTAGTTGAATGATAATGGAATGCCCATCTCTGACATCTGTAGACAAAGGAAAGGGTATAGAAAGGAAGAATCATGATGTGTGTGTATGGACAGTTCAGTTGGGATTGCTAACGCTGTGCTTCTACGTAATTCTACGAGGGGCAAGATTTGCACTAATGGTGGTTGGACAGGATATTATGTCAGCTTCTAGTACTATGGACAACCGCTAGGAAAATAACACGGTAGAAAGTATTAATTATTGAATCTTTGATGTAATTCAGGTATAAAAAATAATATATGCAAACAGCTACAGTCTCTTAATTTACTGATAAGAGACATACGGTATAATAATGTCTGTAAGTATAATATCATGTATACACCTTCTATGATACCAAAACATTATGAAAAGTTTGCAATGTATTAATTTATGAAATCCATGTTGTCAAGGTATCTTAAAACTGTCTCATTGATATTTGTACTTCAATAAAACAAAAGTAAAATAAAAAAAATAAAAATTAAAAAAAAAATCATACAAAACAAAAAACATTTAGTTCACTCTAAATTCATTCCCCAAAGACCCCAAAGGTCAGGGTAAAAACTGATTCTCCATGTAGCCTGCACTAGAACTACTGTCTCATCATTTCCAGGATCAGGATGTATCCATTTTTTGTGATGTTCTGAGAAAAGCCACCTAACTGACCTGGGTGAGGGAAAGCACAGTTCCAAGACACACATACTGAGAAAGAGAAAGAGAGGAGAGAGAAGGGAAGGGAAGGGGAGGGGAGAGAGAAGAAGGTGAGGGAAGGGAAGGGAAGGAGGAGGGGAGGGAAAGAAGGGAAGGAAGGGGAGAGGAAGGGGAGAGGAAGGGGAGGAAGGAAAGAAGACAGAAGTAACAT
>PVKA01020443.1:0-40360 GCA_004027165.1 Ctenomys sociabilis | reverse complement strand
TCCCAGAGCTTCAAACATACCTCTTGCCATTTTCTGAAGCAGTTCTGGGAGCCCTTTCTTGTGAATATATTTATAAAGTGTGATCAAAAATACAGTGATTGCTGCTACTAAGTAATATGCAGTGGAAAGTACGCTCATAACATTTGGGTACACCCTCATCTACCTTATGTGCTGCACCTGGCACTCTACAATTTCTAGCTGCTCCCCAAAGTAAAAGCACACATGAAAGGTGGATGTTTGAGCTGATTCAGCACTCAAAGTGGCCATGATAACACAACTAAAGACATCCATTCTTGAAAGCTGATTGCCATAAAGTGGCAGAGAAACATACCCAGAGGATATTTGAAGCAAGGAGTCTTTTTTGTTCTTGTTTGTTTGTTTTGCCAAACCGGGGATTGAACTCAGGCCCTTGTGTTTGCCAGGGAAACGCTTATTCCACTGATCCATCTCCCCGGCGCCTCAAGGAGGACTCTTGATGGAGATCAATAACAATGTGTTTCTTACTATTATAATTTTTTTTTAATTTAAACATTTCTTATAGTTTTTGATCCCACCTTGAATGTATTTAGCCTTGGATGGATGTGTACAACTTTACTTCTAGTCTAGCAAGAGGAAATTTTAGATGAAGTTCACTAGAAGCAGATCTAGAGACCAAGATTCATGTTAAAGTGTTTTATTAGAAACTCTTCCCCGGGAGATCTGGTGGGAAAGGGAAGTCAAATGAGAGGAGCAGAAGGAACAATCTGGAGGGTGATGTCATCCATGTACACCCCCCCACACACACACACCAGCACCAGCACCAGCACCAGCACCGGGGGCCTGCCTATACTTTTGGGAGCTCTGAAGGAGGCAGCACAGGCCCAAACAGAGATGAGAGAGTTGAGCAAATAATAAAGGCTGAGGAGATAGCTCAGTGGGATAAGTACCTACTTAGCAAGTGCAAGGTACTGAGTTCTATCTTTGGTACCAAAAACAATAATAAAGGCTATTCCAGAAATATGCAGTTTCTAGGCTCTGTGAACCCTCTGGGCCCACAGGAAAGGCAGCCCTAATAGCTTAGAATTAGTGCTCCCCTTCTCCTGTTTCTGCCCTTGCTGATTTCTTCCCTGTGTTCATCCTGTTGTGAGGAGGAGATGGTGGCTGTATTTCAAGGCATCATAAACCCATTCAAGGTGGAAAGGAAAGGTTCATATTTGCAAGGATTGTGTTAGACATGCTCTTCCTTTCATCTATTGTATCTTTTCAATTTTCCATTAGATTAATGCCTATTAATGAATCTCACTGGAGCTTGCCCTCCACAGGTGGGTAACCAAGTAGCTTCTCTTTCCTTCTGACAATACCATGTTATGGCATTAAGACCTTTCTTTGTATAGTACAGGGCACCTGTGTTTGCAGATGCTAGCCCCGTCAGACTCTTTTGTTGGAAAACCAACGCCCTACGTCCCCCCAGAAGATTTGTCCTCATACTTCCTTAACCAGAATTTGGTCACCTGGCTTCTCCCCAGCAAGGGAAGGAGATGAAGTAAATATCCAGTATTTACAGGAGAAAAACAGGAAATGAAATGAGCTGGAGTGTCACCGGTGAGCAGAGTCTACCAGAAGTTCCAAAGAAATATCTTAATCAGTAGAAAACCTTGTATTTCCTCCCCAAACTGTGAGGCTCAAATACCTATCGTATGCTTTTCACAGACTTGTACAAAATTGTATATGCATGATTATACATACTTGCATACAATAAAACATACACTTACTATATTATATATCATGCATTAATACAGATACATATTTTTGTAGGAAAGACTTATAATATTCATTAGAAATAACAGTTTCATTTTAATATATTTTGTCAAACCATAATATATATTATTCCTTTTTAGTATTTTTTATTTGTTGTTTTTTTGCGGGAGCTTTCTGAGACAGGGTCTTACTTTGTAGATCAGGCTTGGCTTGAACTCACTATGTAGCCCAGGCTGGTCTCAAACTTGCAGCAATCCTCAGCCTTATATTCCTGGCTTTTCTTAGTGTGTTGAGACAAGGTCTACTGCGTAGTCCAGATTGGTCTTGAACTCATTATGTAGCTTAGGTCGACCTTGAACTCACACTGTGATCCTCCTGCCTCAGCTTTCTGAGTGCTGAATTATAAGTGTGCATCACCACACCCAGCAGTAAATCATATTTAATATGCGATGAATAATAAATAATGTTGATAAAAATGAAAAATCATATTTTTTTCTTAGAGTTTTTACTCTGATTAGTAATGCAAATTAGGTAACATGTAGTGGCTGCTTCAAAATGTTAGCTAGCTTTTCAGTAAAGAGATTTGCCCTCACTTTGGAGTAAGCTTTTGTTTTCTGAAACAATTGAAGGAACTATACTTAAGGGACAATTCTGTCAAAACCACCTCAAAGTATTGTTCCTTTAAGTGTGGAATATTCTTTCTTTTAATAGTGCCATCTTTAGCTGAGCATGTTGGCACATACCTATGATCCCAGCTCTCAGGAGGCTGAGGTAGGAGGATAGTTGTGAATTCAAGACCAGCCTGGATTACAAAGTGAGCACAAGACCAGCCTGAACTGCATGGTAAGACCCTGTCTCAAAAACACACTAATAATAATAATAATAATAATAATAATAATAATAATAATAATAATGCCATGTTTTTCCATGTCTATATGGGGGATTCCTGATTCCTGACATGTTCTTAATTGCAAGGAGCACCTTCGAGAACAAATACAATTCAGACAAGAAGTTGAGAAAGTGTATGGGTTTTAAAAAAATTTTAGAGTCTATGGAAGCCCATTGTTACTCATTATTTGAATTAATGTAATTAAAAGCAATTTAATGTTAGTGTAATTAAAGAGGACATAAGTAGATATATTCTTCCAAGGCTAGCATCCAACCCAGAGCCTTTTCTTCTGAGATCATTGCCAATGGTTTCCAGGTTTTCAGTGACTTCCATACCCATCTGCCTAGTACCAACTACTGGCCATTGAGAGACAAGACTGGAGTACTTGGGAAATAATGGCTCTAAGCTTGTTGCTGCTGGGCTTCCTCTTGTATCTATTGTATTATGTCAAACTCACTCTAGGAGATGATAACACATATGAAGTTGCTGGAAGACTTAATAAGAGGCAGCAGGCTGCGGTTGAACCTGACCCTCGACTCCTAAGGGCATCCCTGCCAAAATGATACGGTTGCTTAGCTTCCAGAGTCAAGATCCCTAATAGAGTCCAAAAGCTTCTCCCAGTACACAGCGAGGGTTGGGGAGTGGTATGAAACAAAAAGAGAGATATTCTTGTAGAAGAGAAGGATATGTACCCAAGTGCAAGTGTGTGTTTGAGCAAAACCCCAACAATTTAGGGTGAAAATGGTGAGAGGGACTCATTGTCTGTTTTCAGAACTCAAACAAGGCTGGTTTTGGTCTTCCCTTAAATCAACTCATCAATCTAGTAAGAGCTTGTTCTAATAGAGCAATTCACATCTGTCCTCTTACAGAGAGGAAAACAAAACAAATTAAGGCAAGTCTAGGTTAGAGCCACACATGGTTACACATGCCTGTAAAATCCTAGTACTGGCTTTTTTTTTTTTTAAATGTCTTTTTGAGACAGGGTCTCACTATGCAGTTCAGGCCATCCTTCAGCTCACTTTGTAGCTCAAGCTGGTCTTGAACTCACAACAATCCTCCTGCCTCAGCCTCCCAAGTGCTGGGATTACAGGCATGCACCACCACCATCCAGCAGAAAAGTATAAAAATGAAGTATACATCGTGGGGCCATAATATTAAGCTGAGCTGTAAATAGCTAAGGTCGACAATTTCTTTGAATAACTCACTATTGTTGTAGAATGCTGACTGTGTTGGATTGTGGTGTCAAGTTCAAGCACCTAAGTTAGTTGAATGACAATGGAGTGCCCACCTTTGACAGATGTAGACAAAGGAAGGGGTGTAGAAAGAAAAAGTCATGATGTGTGTGTATAGACAGTACAGTTCAGATAGATAACTCTGTGCTTCTACATAATTCTATGAGAGGCAAGATCTGCAGTAATGGTGGTTGGACAGGATATTATGTGGGCTTCTAGTACTATGGTCATCCACTAGGAAAACAATTACTGAATTTTTGATATAATTCAAGTATAAAAAATAAGATAAGTAAGCAGCTACACTCTTAATTCACTGATAAGAGATATCTGCTAAAATAATATCTGTAAATATATTATTATGTATGCACCTTGTACAATACCAAAACATTATGAAAACAGTTTGCAATGTATTAATTTATCGAATCTGTATTGTTAAGGTGTCTTGAAACTGTCTGATTGACATTTGTAGTTCAATAAAATAAAATAAAATAAAATCCTAGTACTGGGAGACAGAGAGAGAGAGAGAGAGAGAGAGAGAGAGAGAGGGAGAGAGAGAGAGAGAGAGTGAGTAGTCCGGGTTAGAAAAAAAGCTGTTGTTAAGACAAAGTACTTGGGAAAAGTGAGAGAGGCTGTGTTCAATTTATGCTGTGCAATTATCTTTCATGATTAACCTCAAAATGACTCTGTTATTTCGTGTGTGTGTGTGTGTGTGTGTGTATTTTAGGGAAGGGTCTAGGGGGTGTTCAGGGTCTCACTACTAGATCCTACTTGTAGTGATCTGCCTGTTTACAGCCTCCCAAGAGGTGGGATTACATATGCACACCACCACACCCAGTCTCAATTGCCATCTCAGTGTGACCCAGGGGCGGGGCTGATACAGCAAAAGCCCTGGGGATTGAGCCCCCGGTCCCTGCTCCTGCTTGCAGGCACTTTAATCCGCTGAGCTACTTGGCAATCCTGATGCTTGATAATATCGGATTTTCCCTCTTTTAGTTTCATGTTTTGGGGCATTTTATAAATAGACTGTATGTTTACCACAGAGAAGTGGACTTATGCAAAATGTCCCACTTCATCCAGGTGTGGTGGCACCTGCCTATAATCACAGCACTGGGGAAGCTGAGGCAGGAGGATCATTGTAAACTTGAGACCATCTTGGCCTACAAGGTGAGCTCAAAGCCAGCTTGAACTACATAGCAAGACCCTATCTCAAACACACACACACACACACACACACACACACACACACACACAGTTCCACTTGGAACAATGTAAATTCTGAAGGAAATGTATTCTATTTCACTTTCTTTCTGGCAAAATTTTATCCAAACAGACTGTTGTGTGACTGTTGATTAAGTCAGGCCCTGTAGGAAGTGAAAGTATCTTTGATCTCTGCACAACTACTTCTTTATTTTCTTTTGTTTTCCTTTTTGCTATTAGCCAACATAATGCATCTGTGTTGACAGCTAAAGACTGACTGAAGATTAATTTAGAGAAGGTTCTGACTTCATTTTGAGTTTATGTTAAACCCCTGAACACATGCAATTCTCAAGGTGGAAATGGTTCCTGAAATCTTTCATCAAAATTTATTACCAACACTTCCTTCACTGATGGTATCAAAAAGCTACTGTGTCCAGGGAGTATTTCCAGCGCTAGCAGTGGGGGATATGATTATATCCTCCATGGAAGTAGTGACTTCCTGTTGCTTTCCCCCAACCTTGTAAAAACAATGGTTTATGGTCTGTGAATATATTCTAGGACAGCACCATTTCTGTGCTGGAAGATTGAGTTCTATCAAAAGTGATGATTAATTGAACTTGGGTCTCTCAGCATATAGTTCACTCTCTGGCTCTGGTTTTCACTCATCTTTACAGAAAATTTCTCTCCTTTTTCAACCTGATATGTTCTTAATTCCAATGAATACCTTAGAGAAGAAACACTATGAACCTGTCTCCTGAGAACAATCATTAATTAATGTTTTCCAGAAAGGCTTTTGCTGGTTGAGAAGATTGAGCTGCATCCCTGCCTCTTTTGTCTTTTAAGTTTTAACTTTTTTTTTTTTTTGAGACAAAGTCTCACTGCTGCCCAGTCTGAGCTCAGCCTTGTGATGTTCCTGCTTTGGCTGAGATTACAAACATCTGCCACCACACCTGACTTATTACATATTTTATTTTTGTTTTTTGGCTGCATTTGCATCTTTTTTTTTGCTTTCTTTCTTACTGATAGGCTTTCTTTCTTTCCTTTTCCCTCCTGTTCTCACTCCACTTTTATTCACAGAGGAAACTCAGCCTGTTGGGAGGAGGAGAGGAACAGGACCAAGAAAGAACATGTTGCAAAAACAAGATTATTGGAGTGGGAGAGATGGTTCAGCGGCATAAGCACTTGAGTGGCAAGTGGAAAGTCCTGAGTTTGATCCCCAGTACCACAGAAACAAAACAAAAAAAAAGAGCATCAGCTACCTTCTAGATCTTCAGTTGCATTTGATCGTTCTATGTTCAACATTCATGTCATCCAGAATCCAGTCACTTAACTTCGGCCCCTGCTACTACTGTGGTCTAAAGCACCACCATCTTTTGTCTAAATTATTACATTAGCCTTCTAAATGTTCACCTCTGCGCCTTTACCTTTGTCTCTGGATGGCTCGCACATCTTCTGGAGTAATTCTTTTGAAACTTAAAGCAATCTTCTCACAATCCCTTAACAGCTCTCCATCTTACTCAGAATAAATTACAAATTCTCTACCATAGCCCATGTCATGGTAAGTGATGTAATCTCTTACTAATTTCAGGTCTCAGCTCCTGTCACTGCCCTGGAACTCCACTCCAAGCGCTGAGTTCGTTTTCTGCTGTGCTTGAGCCATCCAGATTCACTCACCCCTTTGACTGGATAGCTCTGCCCCTACTTCTTCTATGTCTCTGTTTGAATGTCACTCTTTCCTCAGAATCTTCCTGGGGGAACCTCTCCAGAACCCTATTCTTCAGTTTCCCTTCCTTAGTAGCTATCACTATCCAACATGCAATTATTAGTTTATTAATTTATGTCATCTCCCCAAGACTGGAATGTAGACCCTAGGGATTACTCTGTTTTCAACATCTGAAAGAGTGTTAGGCACACTCAGCATAGTAAGTATTTATAGACTGTAAGTAGAGAGCTGTGACCATAGCAAAATATGCAACTTTAGGCCAGGCTCCATTTCTGTGACACATTCTCTGGTGGAAGAACAAGATGGAAAACTGAGGCCCTGATGAGGAGTCAGCTACATGGATAAGTTGGGCAACTCTCTTAGCTTGCTGGTCAGGGGAGCCCACCTGGTCATGTGCACAGTAGAAGCATTTCTAACCAGAATATTGTCCTCTCGCCCTTTCATTATGCCCCAGCACCAAGGACTGGACCTGCATTTTCCATCCTTATTCACGGTCATGGTTCTGCCCACTTGACCACCTTTATGCCTGGACAGTCCTGGAAATGGTAGGCCACCCTTGGCTTCACCCAAACTGGCCAGGTTGGGAGGAGAGACAAGGCCTTTCTCAGAGTGTCATGGTGAATCAATCCACAACTCTCCAGACATTCAGTGTCTTAAGAGTATTAGCCTGGAGAATAATTTATTTTAGACCTTGGATCACACTGATACTTAATTTTTTTTTAAATATAGCAATACTTTGTCTTCAGATAAACCCTTTCCTGGATTCCAAACCTATCAAACAAACCAAATTAGAACCTTTCTGTTTGGAAACAGATCATATTTGCTTGGCAAATTTGGCTCCTTCTAGCAGGTTCCCTGATCTAAAATCTTCTACAGGGAAAAACCAAAAGATACAGGGATTTCACTATGGTTATAGAGGTAGGAACAACTCTGAAATAAGTACTCAAGCCTCCTGACGTCCAGTTCATATGCCGCTTTCCACCAAGAGCATCACACTCTGCCAGCACTTTACCTCTCATTAAACACCTACTGTGCGCCAGGCACCACACAATGTGTTTTGCTCTTGGTGTTCCATTTGTTTTCTTACATCTGTCCCCTGTGGTAGATATCATTAAGTTCATTTTCCAAAAAAGAGACTGACACACAGAAAAAGAGTAACATAGCAAAGAATTGAACTAGTTCTGCCTCACTTTAAAGCCTGTATTCATTCTAATATGCCCTTACTCAAAATAAAACAAAATGTAAAACAAGCTTATAACACTGATCCTGAGGGGATCTAATAATGCCCACAACTAAACAACAGCAATAAAAATATTGCTTGCTCACATGGGGTCAGTAGGCAGGAGGACAGCTTATCAGTCATTTAAAGGCCAGTTGTCACCATCTCAGACAATCACTTACATCACTTTGGACATTGTCCATCATAGAAGCCAGAGAAGAAACCAGCATGGAGGAGCACCACATGGAAAGTTTTTATAAACCAAGCACATTCCATTCATTATAACTGAGTCACCTGCCTGTACCTCCACTGTAAAAGTTCCAGGAAATTCAGTCACGTGTTTAGAAGCCGTTTCCTTTTGACATATTTTCAGAGGAAAACCACCAGTTTTAGGAGAACATCTAGGTACTTCCACTTCACTAATCAGGGGCTGCTACACATGTGAAATTTTAGACTCAATCTACTTTTTTACTGACATAGCTCTCAAATTTCATGGCAACAATTATAGCTGTGATGAATCTTTTTTCTTTTTTGTGTACATTTCATTTATTATTTTTAATTTTGTGTGCTTTTTAAATATTTAACTTCCTTTCTTAGTTTGGAGAAATTCATCAACATGTCTATTATTACTAGACATGGTATCCTTTGACTTCCTAAATCTAAGGGGAAGGAGAAAAAGGAAATAGCTTTCCTTTTTCTTTCCCTAGCAGTACAGATGCAGAATATAGTGCAAAATTATGGGGACTTCTGGTGTTTGCTTGTACAATTTCAACACATGTCCACTGGTAACCTTATTTTGTAGTTGTGTCCAGTAGGGGCTTACCATTTGGTCAACTATTGGGAACACTACACAGATTGTTTCTTGCACAGTTTTGAAGCCTTCTTCCCCCACTTCTTATCTGCTTCCAGGGTTTCTCTACTTTCATTCCAGTCCTCCTTAACTAGGTGGACTACCTCCTAACACTGGGTCGGGAAGTCCTCTCTTTCCTTCAGTTGTCTGAGTTTGTTTTCTTTCCTGCAACCAACAACTTTATCTAAATCTTCTCCCACCAGCCCTGCAGTTTTGGTTAATTCTAATACTACTGAGAATGCTGTGACTTTTCGAAATCTGGACTCCTGACTCCTTAAGAAGATCCAGTGCTGTGCCAGCCCCACCCACAGGGTGTGCTGAGCCTGGAATTGAGACTGGGCATGGTGGCATACACCCATAATCCCAGCTCCTGGGAGGCTGAACACAGGTGGATCACTATGACTCCTACCTGCATGGTGAGACCCTGTAGACCCTCTACTAAAATTAAAAAATAAAAGATCCAGGGCCAGTGTCCCTGTCAGGGTTCATCTTTCTTTTCTTTCTTTCTTTCTTTCTTTCTTTCTTTCTTTCTTTCTTTCTTTCTTTCTTTCTTTCTTCCTTTTTTCCTTCCTTCCTTCCTTCCTTCCTTCCTTCCTTCCTTCCTTCCTTCCTTCCTCTCTCTCTCTCTCCATTTCTTTCTCAGAATCTGAGCCAAGCATGATGGTTTGCACTTTGTAATTCCAACTACAGAGGCTGAGGAAGGAGAATAACATGTTGGAGGGCTAGCCTGGGAAACCAGGCTAGATAGAGAGACCCTATCTCAAAAAAATTTTTAAAGGCTGGGGATGTACCTCAGTGGTAAAGTATTTACCAAACATGTACTAGGATCTAGGTTCGAGCCCCAATATGGAAAATAGGTAGGTGTCTCTAGATAATAAAGCTCTCATACTTCTAGAAAGAGATAAACAGCCTTGCTTCTGCCATCTGCTTCCAACTACCACATCACATAAGGAATTGTGGGCATAATAGGATTATCCCAGAGCCCTTCACAACAGCAGAAATTTGGCTGACTGCAACAATGGGTTTTGAGTGTCAGGAGAGAGGAGGTCCATATGTATTAGAGACAAGCAAGTTAGTCTGCCCTAGACTCTTCTAACCAGAGGATAAGAGAAAGAAATGAATGACCACCTTGACTCACTGTTGCTTGGATAGCTGTGGTACCTTTCAAGGGAGCTCTGATTCTTACTTTGAGATGCATTAAAGAGACACTAGAAGTATCCATGCATGAAGAAAAGTCCATACGAGTCACAAGAGAAGCCCAGCCTCAGCAAGGCAAGGACAGAAGTATCAGGGGAAAATAAATGCTGCTAACACCTTCATCATAGACTTATAGACTCCAGAACCAGGAGAAAATAAATTTTTCATGGTTTTGTAAAGCCACGTGGCCTATGATCTTTTTTTTTTTTTTCCTGGCTAACTAATATAGTCCTTGACCTTGAGTACATTATTGAGCTTGTCTTAACCATGCGTTTCTGATGCTCTGACACCTGGGGCCTATGTGACACTGGAAGGACCACCCTTCCTGGGACAGCTGACCCCTAGAAATAGTAAAGGGCTCCCCTGCCAGCATTCCTCCCACAGGCAAGCCATCCACCCCAAGCCCATGGTCACCTAGCTGTGCTGTCACCTTCAGGGCCTCCTTATCCTGTCCCAATGGCCCCAGCGTAGAGCGGCCAATCCTCAGCCTTCGCTAGCTCACCCCTTCTGCCCTGTAGAAGTTGTGAAGGTTGCGGCCCACAATGCCTGCTCTATCTCTCTGCCTTCTGACCAGCACTGGTGCGTCCCCACATCGACCTGGACGGCATGGTGTGGCCCTCGCTCATCTCAGGGGCTGTGAGGACTGTGTGACTTTCCGGTGGCCCGCTCTCACATTACCTGCATAGTGAGAAAATCTGGAGGGGGGGTGGGATGGGGGTGGGGGAAGAATAACTAGGAATCGCAGCCCAGGGCCTCCACATCAAAAAGGATGCCTCCCTTTTAAATTTTTTTATTTTGAAAAGGGGTCTCGCTAAAATCACTAAGTTGCCTAAGCTGTCTCAACACCCTAAAGTTCTGTGATTATGAGCAGGTACCACCATGCCTGGCTTGAAACTTACATTTTAAAATAAGGTTTTTGATGTCAACTGACTTTCTAGGTTGGGATACTATCCGCCTGCTCGCTCAAAGCTGAAAACCCTGAGAGGTGGCAAAACAATATTGTAACAACTTTAGTCCTCTGTTGTAAGAACGATATGACCTTCATGCAGAAATGGAGAAAAAGATCTAACACCAATGTCACGGCATCACCCAGCCTCCAAAGTACCATTGTGTGTGCTGTAAGCTACAAACCCCTTCATGTATATGAAAGCTTTTTCTCCCTCCAGAGCCCAGGGGAGGTCCCTGGACCAAGCCTCAACAGCAAACATTGTGTCACCCTGTCAGGCTTCAGGCTCTAAACTTCCTCTTAAGTGTCCCTTCCTTCTCTTGCAAAGCAGCAATATGCAAAGCGATTCCTGTAAGCTCTGCTTTTACGTGCGTAGAAAAACCTAAATCTGTGCTGTGGCCAGGTGAGATCCATCCACCTCTGCAATACTTATCCATCTACCACTGTATGTACTAAGACGGAAGCTGAACAAGTTTGTAAATGGGGAAAAGAGGGAGTAGACAATGCTCAAAATGAGATGTCTACCCCCTAGGCTCTAGTTACCTATTTGGGGAGGTTCAAAATTTAAAGAACTAAGTAGTCTTTCTGTTGTTGAAGAGGCATAGACAAAAATCACTGACTGTGTTGACAGGAAGCAATGCTTTCTGGTGAGGCTATCAGGAAAGGCTTTGTGGGCAACAAAGCTTGAAGTAATGCTTAAAAAGCCAACAGAGTTTTGAAAAAGAAATTAAAGAGTAATTAAGTATACTTTCTTTTGGTAAACACTTAGAGGCTGGACAGAGAAAGGAAAGTGTGCTTGAGCTAAGGAAGACTGTCCAACCTAGATGGGAAAAGGAGAGTGGAGAGGGTGAAAGCTGTGGAAGCAGCTGAGGAGACCTGCATGTGTCACTAGACCCATCTGAGGAGATGCAAAAGGAATGGATGCCTGGTACTTGCTGTCACCATTATACTTTTAACAGATAAAACATGACCCACAAACATAAAACAATGTATTTGCCTTAAATTTACACTTTGACATGGTGGTGCACACCTATAATCCCAGCACTGGGGAGGCTGAGACAGGAAGATCACTTCGAGTTTGAGCTGTGTAGCAAGACCCTGTACCAAATAAATAAATAATAAAAAATAATATTTTTTATTTATGGATCATGGAGGGCAAAGGTGGCTATTCATTTTCTTTTAAAGGCAGTTAGTAAATATTTTGAGGGTTTTTTTTTATGTATTTAGTACAGGGTCTACAGGGTCTCCCTGGGGACAGGGCCAGCACAGCAGGCAGGGAATCAAATCCTTGGCCCCTGCGTCTGTCTCAGCAGGTGCTTCAGTCCCTTGAGCTATCTGGCCAGACTAATATTTTCAGTTTTATTTATTTATTTTTTGGTGAAAGCAGGGATTGAACTCAGGCCTTGTGCTTGCCAGGGAAGTTCTTATTCCACTGAGCCATCTCCCTAGCCCCAATATTTTCAGTTTTAGGGCTGTGTAGTTTCTGACCCAGCCATTGAACCCTGCCATTTATATCAAGAAAGCAGCCTAGGACATTATGTAAATGAACGTAGGGCTGGACACGTAGCTCAGTGGTTGAGCATTTGCCTAGTAGGTGCAAGGCCCTAGGTTCAATAGTACCTATTTGTGTTTTAACAAAACTTTTATCAGTTTTGGCTAGCAGGCCTTTATTTGCCAACCACTGATACACAGCATGATCTTTAAACAGTTTGAGTTTGGCTGTCAAGATCTCTGTTCAAAGCTCCAGGGAATATTGTAAGGCCCAATTTCTTTAAGGATGAAATGCCCCACAGTTCCAAAACAAACAGCTTGTAGAAAGCCTGGGTATTACTAGGATGTTCCCAGGCCATCTGGTAGATATGCACTTCTAGTCAAATGCAATAAATCCTCTGCCCTTCTGGAAATCTGAATTTCTACAGTAGATTTATACCTTAGAAAAGACCTGTAAAGTAAACGCAAGCAACTACCCTTTGTTCCAGCCTGTTTTTTGTCATCTGAAAGATCATAACTCTACCATTGATCATATGTTCATTTTTATTTATTGATTTTTAAAACCAGACAACATTTTTATTGTTAAGTCATAAAGAGGTATCAAAATTAAAATGCAAAAATTATAGGAGAAGACATAATAAAACTCCTAGGAGCATCAGAGAAAGTAAAAATGGCATGTGGCCCAGGGCACTTAAGCACATGGAAGGACACAGGGAGAACTGTGACCATCTGCTGAAGATACTAGGATCTGGGGAAATTTTGATCTTAGACAAGTGCCTAGACTATGTGCATAAGAGTCATCCTCACCATTGGCGCTGTCTCTGCCATCCTCTCCTTCCTCAGCCTCTTTTTCATTATCCCTGATCAACTCCAGCTGTCCCTCCGCCCGATCTTCATTTTCATCATCATGCAGCAGATCCCCGTCCTCAGCAGAGTCATCCGCAGCACCCTCAGAGTCCATCTTCACATGAGTCTCGCCTTTTTTCTGGGAGCTGGTGGTCTGCTCCTCTTCGGTCTTATCATTCTTCACCTCCACTGCTTGTTCGCTCTGTTCCCTTTGAATTCTCTGGATCAGCTCCTTCTTAATGGCCTGAAGATGCTCACCTTTCAACTTTCCAGACTTGGACGCAGATCCCCGCTGGCCACTCTTAGAATTGAAGCCACTCTTGCCTCTTTGGGAGGTGCTTCCTGATACACACTGGCGTTTTGAGGGCACTATAGCCTGAGCCATAGGAAGAGGAGGAACACGACGTGCTGGGTGACTGTACATCCTGTCATAACAATCGCACTGAATGTCATAGTCCAAGTCAAAAGAAGAGCTGAGTAGAGGGGATGGAGAAAGGTGTTCTGGTGCTGACCTGTACATCTCTGCTGCAGATCATTTCATGCCTGCTTTTCCTCTGTTCACTTTTGGCTCTGCAGCCAAATTAATATCTAAATCCTGGCCAGCGACCATCTGCCATCCTCTCCAGCTACAGCAGCCCAGGCATTTCTCTCATTAAGGTACTGAACGAAGGTGAAGTCCTTATGAACGGAGCAATCCACAGTTTTTCCCTACTTCGAGAAGATGACCTCCACCTCAGACTTGTTCACCACAGGAGTGTTCAGATTCCCAATGAACACACGGGAATTCGTGGAGAGATCTTTCTTGTTGGTAACGTTGCTAGCCATCATGTTTGAAGATAAAGTTGATGACGGTGACAAAAATCACAGCTGAAGATAAAAAAAAAAAACCTCACAGGAGAGGAATGAGAGAAGAGATTCAATTCCAAACCTCCTGCTCCCAGGTTCTCTGTGCAGTTGACTGCTGCTCGAGGCCAGCAACGCGGCAGCAACCACTCAGTCTCCGTCTCTTCACAAAATGGCCCCCATATGTTTACTTTCAATCCTTCAATGTTTTTCTTTTTTCTCACTTTTTTCCCTTTTTGTTTTATGAGCAGTTGAAAAATTCCATCCTTTTGAAATAGTGTCTTGCTAAGTCACTGTCACAGGTTTGAACTAAGTCGTTGTCACAGGTTGATTCTCTTGCCTCAGCCTCCTGGAGTGCTCAGATTACAGGTGTGTGCTACCATATTGGGCTTATTTTCTTTTCTAAGCTTGTATTTCATTCCTTCCTCTGTTTCAATCTGTGTATTCATGTACAGATTACTGAAATTCTCAGAGGATTCTTCCTGAAATAAAGGCAAACAATATATACATGCTCCCACACCACCACAGGATCCAGTATAAGAATTAATACTAGGAATATAGCTCAGTGACATAGTGCCCGATTGCTAAGCACAAGGTCCAGAGTTCAATTCTTGTTTTGTTTTATTTTTAAAGTTTATAGTTTGAGGCAGGCACGGTGATACATGCCTGTAATCCCAGCACTTAGGAAGCTGAGGCAGGAGAGTAGCCATAAATTCAAGGCGAGCCTAAATCACATAGCAAGACCCTATCTAAAAGAAAACAAGAATTCATCTTAGTGAGGCTGGTGGTGCATGCCTGTAACCACAGCACTCCCGAGGCAGAAGCAATTAGATCCCAAGGTGCATGAACTCCACGGTGAGACCACATCTCAAAAAAATCAAAGTCCACACTCATACAAAGGGAGTTAGTTAGTATCTCAAAGGTCCACCCTATAGTCCCTTAATCCTCTCACTCACCCCATGCACCATTATTAGTAGTTTCGTGTAACTGATGAGAAAACTGAGGTCCAAAAAGGCGCATCAATTGCCAAGTTTATGTAGAAGTGTCAGCAAGTCAAAATTAGAATTCATGTGCTTCTGACTCTGATGTCTATAACTGCTAACCTTGCCTGGCCTATGATTTGTGATTCTAATTCATGAATGTTACTGCAGGCCCTGCTAGTAGGTTAACTTATTGAGTTATAATAAAAATGGCCTTGCTATGGTTGCTCAGTTTCCTTTGGATAAGACTAGAATCTAGATAACCATACACATCAGTTCTGAGGTTGGTTCTGGGAACAGAAATGAGTCAGGGGAAGTACCCAGATCTTGCAGGAGCCAACACAATTCAAAAGGCAAGTAGCAACATGGGAGCCGAAGGAGGAAACTCAGGTCATTTGCAGAGAAGCTGCACCAGTCACAGGCACAAGAGACAAGTGTGAAGCTAGCCAAGAGAGGTGACTTGAGGCCCAGAGTCCTGAAGGAGAGAAACAAGAGAAGTCAGAAAGAGGCAAGATATGTTCAACATAGTCCAGAATATGGTTGGGTTGAGGAGAGTGTGGACTAGATTTTAGCTGGGAAAGAGAAAATAGCACAGATTCTAGCTGTGGATGACAGTGGCCAGACAGGTATTTGGAGGTGTCTTCATGACAGGGGTGACTGGGAGGGTGGAATGGAAATAAATTTGCCTGAGCAGGGAATCTGAAACTGGTATCTGGTGTTCCTAGTAAAGGATTTCCCTGAAGGCTGGGAGTGTGTCTCAGCAGTACAATAATCAAAACAAAACTAATCAAACTAAGACAAACCCCAATGGATGGCCCTACATCTAATAAAAGACCTGGAAACGTAAGATACAGGGAATGTTTTGGGGCCAGAGAGATAGTTCAGTGGAATAGGTGCTTGCCTGGCAAGCACAAGGTCCCGAGTTCAATCCTGGTACCACCAAAACAATAAAAAGATATAAGGAAAGTTTTTACTGATGGATGCCATGACATCCATCTTATAGAAACATCATCTTAATTTTTTGTAGTTGTGTCTATAAACTCTAGAAGAGTTTTTTAACAGTCGAGGCAATGTATTTTGGTAATTCATGACAATTTGTTTGTAAAATGTACACATTGGTCAAAACACAGAATCTTCCTCAATGTTCTCTCTGCAGGAGCTTGAACATAAAAACAGGCTAATCAATCTGAAACCTCTGAATTCTTGGGCAGTCAGGATCACACTAGACATTTTCCTTCCTTCACAAAGAGGACCATGTCTCACCTTAATATAAAGTCAACAATTAATTGAAGCTTTGCTGGTTTTTTGTTGAGTTTGGAATAGACCCCTGTAGTGCTCTGTACTGGGCTCAGCAAAAGTGTTAAAGCCCTACAGCTAAAAGGAACTCTGAATTGAGGGGAATCAGACCAAAATAAAACACTGGGACAGTGAAAGATGATTGTGAGACCATGAGACTGTGTGGTGTTAATGTTCTAAAGCTCAAATAGAATGCAGAGCATGAGCTGACTTGTCACCATAAAACATCTCCCTTACTAACCAAGCTGCTGGGGTGATGATTAGGGTGAGGCCTGCATGGGATTGGGGGTGCACAGGAACTGTGATGAGACACTCTGGGGTTAATAATGAGCCTGACTCTCAGAAGCTGCTTGGTAACAGGCTATCTGGAAGAAATGAATAGAAGTAAAGCAAAATATAGAGAGGCAGATGACCCTTGTGGTCCCATTCCCCTTGGAAATCCTTTTAAAGCTCGAACCAAGGAGAAATGTCCAAGAAGGACTGAGAGACACCATGAAGGAAAGGAGTAGAAGTACCCACAGCAAGCAGGTACTCAAAGTGGGTTTTAAAGTCTCATTAACACATTAGTGTATGACCACAGTGCTTTCCTGTTTGAGGCCTCAAGAAATGCAGGTCTCAGGACAGAGCGCTGTCTGCACTTCGTGCCCGAGCCCCGCAGTGAAAAAGCAGCCACACGAGCTCTGTTTCTCATCCCTGCCAGCGCTATGCAACATTGTCAGAGGAAAGGCAATGACGTGCAGACTATTTTACTTTACTTTGTTTGAAGACTGGGAAACAGAAAGATTACAACCTATAACACTTTTTTTTTCCTAAATAAGAACGGAACAGATGGAGTGCAGGAAATCCACACAATTATTTTATTACATTTGGGTTACTACCAATATTTGCTCCTCAGAACATAAACACTGGAAACTTTAATGACAGGTGTATATGAGTGGGGGCTGGGGAGCTGGGGATCTAATGGACGCTCTCCTGACAGGCTCTTTGCCTTACAGCCAACCTGGCCAGTCTCAGGTAGGTATAAAGCAAAATCATAGACCCACAGAATTCAAGATGGGGAAGAGCCTTCCCTGAGAGACCATGGCTTATAAATAAGAATTGCCAGTCCTGACAGGTAAACCTACCTGGAGGACCACATGCCTTGCTGATCAAGGTGGGTCACAGTCCCGTGAACAAAGCAAGGTCCAGTGGCAAGATCATTGCCTGAGACCCTGGAAAACTAAGTCTTTCTATCAGGTTCACTCTTAGCTGTATGATCATAAATAAGTCATTCTGCCTCTCTGAATCTAGTTCCTTATTTATAAAAATGGTTGGGGCAATTAAATACTACTTGTGTGCTGGAATCGGTGGTTGTACAGAAAATATAAGAGAAAATGTGCTTGGAAATACAAAGCTCTCTAAAAAGCAAGTAATTTTGACCAAGGATCTGCAAACTGTGGTACAGGGTTTCAGGGTAAATCCTAAGGGGATTTCACTGACCTTGTCAGATACAGAAGTTACATTTCCTGTTACATGGGTCTTGTTTTATTTGGTCTTAACTATCCAGCAGAAAAGTCTAAAAACAAGGTATAAAAAGTAAAGCCATATTAATATGCTGAGCTGTAAAAGGCTCAAATCAACAGCTTCTGACATTGCCAGTCGTATGGATAACCCACTACTATTATGGATGATTGGACTATATTGGGTTATTTTGTTGAATTCACACACCTACAACTTTAAATGTAATGGAATACCCATCTCTGACAAAGCTAAACAAAAACAGGGGCTACAAATGAAGGACCATTTTGTACCTGTATTTACAAAATAATTAGGATAGATATATGGCTACTTTCTCTTAATTCAATGAGAAGAAAGATTTATACCAATAGTGTTTAGACAGGATATCATATCTGCATGTACTATGAATAATCACTAAGAAGACAACAATATGCAATATATTAATTATTGTAACTGTTCTACTGATCTGTTTTGAAACTGTCTCATTGCTATTCTTATTTCTCAATAAAATTAATTTAAAAAAATAAAAATAAGGGGCCGGGGAGATGGCTCAGTGGAATAAGTGCTTCCCTGGCAAGAGCAAGAACCTGAGTTCAATCCCCAGTTATGCCAAAAAAAAAAAAAAAGATAAATAAAAAATAAAATACAAACAATTATGTAGACACAGAAGATTGTGTGTAGTTAGTACACCATTACACTGATTGTGGTTACACAGGAAAAGCCTGGGGAGAAATGCACTAATCTGTTGGCCCTCGTTTGACTGTCCCATTACGTATAATGACTGCTGTCTTAAACTTGCTTAGGAAAGATGGAAAGAGGGAGATTTTGAGTTCCTGTCCTGTAACTGAGAAGTCCACAGATAAACGGCCTTCAGTTTCAGCTGGGTGCAGGCACTCAGGTGATGTCACCCAGGCCCTCACTTTTCCTTTCCATCTCGGTTGTCCTCTCACTGAATGGCTCCATTATTAGGCTGCATAAAGTGGCCCCTGGTAGACTCAGGTTTGCTTCTCCTGTACAATTGCCAATGTCCGCAGAAAAAAAGAATGTCTTGTTTTCTGTCGTCCAATCAAAATATAGTGATATGTGGGTCTCCTTAATTTTTCCCAGGTACTCATCTTTGAACCAATGACTGGCTGGGGAAGAACCTTTAGCCATTAGCTCAATTCAAGTAACCACCTCTGAATCTTAGAGTGCAAACATTTAGAACCAAATAATGCACTCTTGAGAAGGAGGAGCAGTTTCCAGAAAAGTCAGTGTGGATGTTAATACCATGAAAGGAAGAGTGGATCCTGCACAGAGAAAGGGTGACAGCGGTAGCTCAAAGTCAGGTAACCTACGTCCCAACCCTGGCTTGGTGTAAGCTTTAGCAAAGAGCTTCTCTGAGCCTCAGTTTCTCTTTCTGTAAGAATAACCTCTCTCCCAAAGAGCACAGAGAGGATCCCACACAGCACTCAAGAAAATTGAGCAACTGCTGAGTGAGGAAGGAATTTATAAGGGGAGGGTGTCAGTAAGACAACACAGATGGATAAAAAGAGGAGGAAAATTGTGTTTGATCCAGTTCCCCCCAAAGCCACTCAGGAAAAATACTGTGACTAGAAACAAGAGGCTCATGAACAAATTGAGGCTGGGCTAGAGAATGAGGAAAGGAACTTCAATTCTGGTTTTTGGAGAAGCTGTAGCAATTACTTATAAGTTTTCACTTTGTTTTGAGTATTTGCAAGTTGCAGCGTGGGGGACACTGTGGGGAGCAAGCACTAAGACCTTTCATCCATCTCCATCTTCCATCCATCTGCTAAGGTAGCCGCCCTTCTCACACTGTGTGGTTACCACACAACCAAAGAACATGAGATGAAGGGGTGCTTAAAAGTGAGCACGTGGTCCTTACTAGATATTTTCTTTTTAAATTTTGCATAGGTAGGTGTACAGTAGATGACTAGGAAGTCAAAGTCATATCATGTGAGAAATAAGGCGAAGGAATGGGAGGTGTTTAAGCGAAGTAGCTGTTGGTTTTCAGAGGAAATACTGTGACTGTTTCTGTTATTTGAAGGCTGACTGTAGTATAGGCAATGGGTGTATTCAGTAGCTCCAATAACTCCAGCAACTGTTAGGGAACTTAGAGACAAGGAGATCTTGGCATAAGTATCAAAAAAGCATTTCTAATCTGTGAAGTTTCCAACAATGAAATGTGCTAAATTCCCTGTCCCTTTTGGTCTGGGGTGAGATGGAAATAAAGACTTGTCACAAAGGCCGCAGAGAGGATGCAGGTCTCCGAGGCTGGGTCCCAACTCAGGGAGGTGTGGAGATGTTGTGCGTGCCCTCTCCACAACCTGCACGCTCTGTGGCAGTGTGCTCCAGCCAACCTCCACCTCTCAGTGCCCACATGTCAGAGCCTGAAGGCTTTCCGTAGGACTGTGGAAGGCTGCCTGTCTTCCTGTGTGCGTGTCAGTTGTGAAAGTCTGGATATACCCCCAAGAGTGCCTTCCAGGCAATGAGTCTCAGGATTTTGCTTATAAATATCTCAGCCTCCTCACCCTGGGGTGGGATAGCTCTGAGACATGTTTTGTACTATTTCCTAGAGTTTCCCGAGGGTATTAGGCTACAACTGCCCACAGAGAAAATTTGCTTAGCAAAACACCCTTTATTATCCACCAGCATTTCATTTCTTTTCTCCCCTCCTGGTGCCCCTGTGATCATTTTTCAAATTGAACTCCTTGTTTCAGGGGCCACTTCTTAACAAACCAAATTAGGAAATGTCTCTTCTAACACTATTTGTTCATTTGGTCATTCAGAAACTAACACCAAGGCTGAATGGGGGTGGTAGATACTACAAGAGAAATTACAGTCTCGTGCAGCTCTGAGTAGCAGGATGCCCAGTGTAGAGGGAGAGAGACGGGATGCACCTTGAGGTTTTCTATACCAGAGGCTAGGAAATGCAGTGAAACAGCAGCCCTGCAGTCACCTCATGAGTTCCTTAGCATTTTCTTGGTCTCCACAGGCAAAGAATATTTTTGGAACAAGAGCTCCTGGAGGCCAGGCCTCCTTGCCTTTTGTGGTCATGGCCTCCCAGGAGAAGCACATGTATTTTCCTTCATGTTCTCTAGACAACCCAGTCTACAGGGAATCTGCACTCCCTCCACCCTACCTCCCAGCCCCCACACTTCCTGGGGTACAGCAGGACACACAGGGAAGTCTTTGGCAGAGGGGGTGGCATATGCCCAAGCCCTTAGCCTGCTCAGCCACACAGCAGTCTCAGCAGGCAGAATGAAATCTCCCAGTCCTTGTAATCCTTATCCTACTCCTCTCAAGTCTCACTTTAAAAACCTACTTCCAATCCTCAAGTTTTGGCTTTCCTTTCAATTGTGCTATGCCCTTCTATTTTTACTTCTTCTTTTGAGTCCTTATTCTAGGGAGACTGTATGATATTTACACATGTGGGTCTGGTTTATTTCACTTATGAGTATATCTTTAATAGGCATCCACTTATATATAAAGGCTTTGAGTTTATAGTTTTTTTTATAGCTGAATAATACTCCATTGTATAAAAATACCACATCTTTTTCATCCATTCCTCAGGTGCTGGGCATCTTGGTTGTTTCCAAGATTTGGCTATCACAAATTGTGCTGTTCTAAACATAGGTCAAGGAGAAAGGCTAGGAAACACGACAGGAGCAAAGTCATATGTTTGTATGTGCAAGATGGGTAAGGCAATGGTCCTGAGAATCTTCAGCATGTTTTTGAAACTAGCAGTTGATTGGTAGGATTCTCACCCTGACTGACTATATATGGTGATACCTGTGAACTAAGCAACTGCACTGAAGAAAGAAATGCGTACTGGTAGAGTCATGCTTGGAATGCCTGCCATTCTGGTCTTCTAATTACATACTGCTTGTCATGACAAACCAATTACTGCCACACTGTCTCTCAAGTAAATGTTTGTTTAAAAAAAAAAGGTAGTAATAAATGAAAAACAGACAGGAAAAAAAAAATGCCACAGGACTGTCCTGCTGCAATGCTGTATATGGTTAGATTTCTTAATTTCTCTAAAAATATGTTATGGTTTATTCTTATTCTTTTAATTTTTAAAAAAATTTTTTTTCTATATATTCTGTAAGGACTTAAAGTTTAACATATCAATACTTGATGGAAAATACCTGTTCCATGTTATGCTTGGGATGTTTGATATTCATATAGGTTAAACCCAACTGCATATGTTGTAGGGTAATAATAAACTTCTCTTCTGGAGGGTTAACAACCTAAACTTGCAGATCAAAAATTAGAGAAAAAGAAGGGCTGTAAGGACAGGCCAACATTTTGACCCTAGACTTTCAAGGTTAGTGAAGACTCAGGACATATGAGAACCTGTACTATAACATCATGGAACTCAGTTGTGTCCCAAATTTTCTGAGCAAGGAGATTGTAGGGCCACAGAGTAATATGATCAATGACGTAGAGTGTGCCTAAGGAGAGTCACATGGAGAGAAAACATTCTTTCAGGCTTTTACAAAGAGCAAATTGGTCAAGCAATGGCCATGAATCATCCACACAGCTGACACTCACAAAGGATCTATAAACTGTGGCAAAGAGTTTTAGGTTAAATCCTGAGGGGATTTGACTGACCTTAGCAGATTTAAAACTTACATTGCTTGTTATATACATCTTGCTTTATCTTCGTCTTAACCATCCAGCAGAAAAGTATGAAAGTGAAGTATAAAAAGTAAAGCTGTATTAATATGCTGAGCTGTAAAAGGCTCAAGTCAACAACTTTGGACATTCCAGTCCTATGGATAACCCACTACTATTTTGGACTATGGGACTATTATTAGGAGATTTGGCTGAATTCATGCACCTACAGTATTTAAATGACAATGGAATGCACTTCTCTGACAAAACTAACCAAAATAGTGGGACAGAAATGAAGGACCCTTTTGTATCTGTATACTCAAAATAGTTAGGATAGATATACAGCTCCATTCTCTTAATTCAGTGAATAGAGAGGTTGTTCTAATAGTGTTTGAGACAGGCTGTCATGTCTGCATCTTGTGCAATGAATAACCACTAAAACAATGATATGCAATGTATTAATTATTGAAAATGTGCTAGTAATTGGTTGTGAAACTGTCTCATTGATATCTGTTTCTCAATAAAACTATAGGAAAAAAAAAACCCTACTTCCTCTAAGTTCCTCAGGGATAACTTCCCCCCTGCCTGCCACTCCCTCTTCTCCTCTGAACAACTCTGTCATCCCTCAGGGGGCTCTTTCCTCTTCTCCAGGAATTACCAACAGACTTTTCTGCCCTAGTAAGCAGGTCTTCCTTGTACGTAGAAACAATAATCACTTTTTATTTGCTATGAAGTTTTAAGATTAAGGAGTAAAAGTTTATTAAAGAGAAAGATAAAGTGATGTAAAATCTTAAGAAAACTTCCCCCTAGTCAGAAAGAAAAAAAATACATTTGTATAATCATATTACTGAAGGCTTACATAGCCACTAAAAAGAAAAACTTAGATCTCCATTCTGGCAAGGAAAAATATCTATATCAATTTAAAATAGACTTTCGGGGCTGGAGAGACGGCTTAGTAGAATAAGTGCTTACCTGGCAAGCACAAGGGCCTGAGTTCCATCCCTATTCAGCAAAATAAAATAAAATAAAATAAACTTTATTCATGAAAAGATATGAGGAGATTTAAATGTATGTTGCCACGTGAAAGAAGCAAGTCCAAAAGAGCTTCGTGCTATCTGATTGCAATTTTATGACATACATTTCCTTCTGGAAAGGCCAATGTACAAAGTTGTAAAAAGCTCAGTAGTCACCAGAGGCAAAGTTGGATGAGGGCTGCAAAAGCCACCACTGAAGATTTTTAGGGCAGTGAAACTATTCTTTCTGATAGTGCAGTGATAGATAGGAGACTGTTTGGCAACACCCACATAAAGTACAACAGACGTGATGAGTCAATGTTGTGACATCCCTCGTAACAATGCACCACACCAAAGCCAGATGCTCTTAGCAGGAGGGCAAGGGGCAATTGGGAGCTCTACTTGTCTGCTCAGTTTTCTCTAGACCTACAGATGCTGTAAAAGTAAAACCTACGTAATTTTTGAAAATCATAGGACAATAGGTTTAGTGTTGTTCTATAAGTTATAAAAGATAATTGCTGTTGTATCTATGTGTGCTCATTATTTGGAAACATGGAAAGTGGTCTAGGAAACTGTGTACAAAAGAAAATGTGAGCTGCTTTTCCAAAAAACAAAAAAAAAAAAGGAAAGGAATTACTTTTTAACAAAATAGTTCACAGGTAAGAGAGTGTACACAATGACATAATTAATACACCTGTGTATATTTCCCAACCCCAGAACCAACGTGTGGATCAACACAGGTCAAGGGATTCATCCTTGCCATTTGATACATTTTGACCTCTTTAAAATCTCTTTTTCATACATATATATTAATATTGTAATTTAAAAAAAAATAGTTATAAAAATAAAAACAGAAACAGAGGAATTGATGTGTAAGGGGTAAGGCCACCCCTCTTCACTTGCAGCACTCCAGGTCCCTGCTGCCTTCTATATGCAGCCTGTGCACCTATTGGTAGGTCCCAGACACTGAGTGTGAAACACAAAGCTAAACGTGAGGAAGAAAAAGCCAGTGTCTCTACACTGCGTTCAGTGCTTCCTGCCAAGGCTTCTCTAGCAGCAGACCCCAGAGGTCCCAGAGAAGAGCTGTCTTTCAGGAAAGTTTTAGCCAGTGGTCAATGGGGATGCTAACACCCAAGCAGTGTGCTAAGAGCCTGAGCCCTGCCCGGTGGCACTGTCTCCTATGCTAGCCATGGTATCTACACAAGCGGAAGACCCAAAATCCCAGCAGGCCACTATGGTCCCAAGATCTCCATGCAGGTCACTGAAACCTTTGTTATGCAAGAATAAACAGGATGTTTTCCATTTGGTTGTTCTCAGTTATTGAGGAAGTGTAAGAAGTTACTACAGACTGGCCTCCCAACAGGCTGAATGAAAGATAGTGAAGTAGGGTGGGCCAGATAGCTCAGTGGATGAAAGTGCCTGCTTCAGCAGATGGACACAGGGATCAGGGTTCAATCCCTTGTGGGCAGTGCTGGCCTCACCCCTGCAGTGCACTGAGATGCTGACTGAGATGGCATGGTGACACACCTGTAATCCCAGTGCTTGGCAGGCTGAAAACAGGAAGATTACTGTGTAGTGAGTCTCTGTAGACCCTGTAATAATACATGAGAAGGACAAGGAGGAAGAGAAGGAGGAAGAGGAGGAGGAGGAGAAGAAGAGAGAGAGAGATACAGAGAGAAAGGAGGGAAGAAAGAATTAGTCAAGTGGCTCTTGGGTAGATTTAGGCAACAAAGCAAATCTCTTTTAATATGTATTTTGGGATGTCACCTGATCCTCCAAGAAGTACACTTTAATTTAATTAATTATTTATTTATTTGCTACAGGGGCTTACTGCAAGGTTCAGACTCATAGTGGTTCCCCTGCTTCAGCCTCCTCAGTGCTGGGATTACAGGCCTGCACCAACACAACACTCCCAGTTGTGGTTAGCTGGCACAACCCCTGGGCAGCACAGTATGTGGTACTGGGGATTGAACTCAGGTCCTTGGGTTTGCCAGGTAGGCACTTAGACCACCAAGCTATCTTCCCAGCCCAGTACATTGGAATGTAAAGAAAGTAACAAGACTTGTGTTTGCAGACAGGGGCCATGGAATAGTTCTGACATGGCCTGAGCCAAGGTCCAGGGCAAGGGCCACAGAGGTCCTGAGAACTCTAGCTAGGGTTTGGATAATTCCTGTTGGATGAACTCTCACTTACACCTCCTGGGACACTGTCAGATGTGGACTTGGAGAACATGACCTAGAGAATATCATTGCACTTCCACTAGCATGCCATGACACAAATCCTGTTTCTGTCCAGTAATCCAGACTACTGGAGTGTGGTGAAGGTGTATGAATTTACTGCTTCTCTCTAGCATTGCCAAGAGATCATAGAGGAGTTCCCATTTCCAGGAGATTAGTGGGCAGGCCCTTTTATTATGTAAAGAACATCTTATGAGTACCATGAACATCAAATTGAGCCCTACCCTTATAATCTGTGCCAAGATAAATATACTGAAGGAGACCTGAGCCCCTCTTGGACAAACCAGCCTAAGGCAGATACACCACACTGTCCAGGTTCCAACATGGAGCCAGAAGGCTTTCCAAGAAGATAGAGGTGTTCCAATTATGTGACTTCCTTATAGGGGGATTACTAAGGCAGGAAAGAGAAGTGTAAGGATTGTTTGCTGGTGCTGCTATGGGGTGGCTGCTTTGACATTTCCTCTAGGTTCCACTTTATTTTTTTACATCTCTACAAGTTCTCTCCATTCTTTCATACCCTAATACAGTCTTTATAAAAGGGACACTCTTGAGAACTAGGATAGTCCAGCCTTTCCTGAAGTGGAGCCTTGCATCAGGACCTTGGTTGTGTGGTGTGGTAGATTGACAACTGGTGGCCAACTTGTAATGCCCAGCTGAACTGAACCAACACAGTTCTGGGTGTGGAAGGCCAACCTGAGGATTGTTACTAGCAGCATAAGAGGCAAAGCTGGGGAGGAAAAAGTTGAAAGCTCTTAGGGAAGCTGTTTGGAATCTGTTGGGGAGTTGTGTGGGAACTGGGGAGAAGCTCATTCTCGTGGCCTATTCTGCTGGAGGACTGTGTCATGCTATCTTTCCTAGTGAACCTGGCTGTTCTCATCAGAGGAGAAGCTCAGGGACTTGTTGCTAAGAATGGCTGTGGATCACTTTGGGGAGCTCTGGGCCTCACTTTGAGCCTCGCTTCCTGGTTTCTGAGGGGAAGATGGTGTACTCCTCAGTCTCTTAAAGAAGTTGGTCACGTTGGTGCTCCTGATGGAAGCTCAGCTTTCTTCATCCTTGGAGGAGGAGTTCAGGACCTCACTGTGTCTGAGCGTGGCTGTGATACTTTTTGGAGGAGCTCCGGTTCATACCTTGAGCACTGCTTCCTTGCTCTAGTTCAGATCCCTCAGCCTGCTAGCATGGATCCTTTATTCCACTGGCACAGACTTTCTAGCTTCCAGCACTGACCTCAGGGCCCTCACAGCACAGATCTGTGAAACAAGGCACATAAAATATTGTTGTGGGCTCTAGGCCTCCAGCTGAACATGTGGGAGGCACTGTTATGAGCTTTTGGTCTTAGCTGGACTCATGCAAGACACTATTGTGTCATGCCCTCAGTTGGATTCTTTGGTATTTAGTATGTGGACAGTTTCTTATACACTTTGGGTGATTCATCATAAAATAATCTTATAAAACATGCCCTGTGTTGTATTGTTCCCCTTGCAAAACCCTAAACTATGACATATGGTAAGTCAAGTGAGTTGGAAGGTAGGTTTGCCTCCTCAGAGGGTCTGGATTTTTCTAGCTTCTATGACACAAATATCAACATCTGATACTCACTGTCTGCATTCTGGATTTTCCCCTGGTACCTGTGGCTTGGAGTTTTCATTTTGTTATCACTTATTCCATTAGTATTGAATACATCTTACAGCAGGGTCCCCAGCCAGGTTACAGACTTGGTTAGCAGCTCTCTAATGTGTTGCAGGGACTAAAAGTGTTTGACAGGTCTGTTATCTTTCTGCATCCTGCCACTTCCTCCCAAGTTTCTTTTATTTTTTACCCTATCATTCCTTTCAATTCAAACTCTACTCTATCTCATACTTAATACACAGGAATGTCTGGCTCTGAGGTCAGGATTATAGGTCCCTGTCTTAGACACTATTCCTTGTGCAATGAAATATTAAATATTTTTCCCTCAGAAAAAAAGATGGAGGCAATGAATTATACCTGGAGATCAGGTGGGGAGCGTAAGGCTGGTGGATAAGCAACACTGATGCAGAGGCAGAATTAAAAGAGAGAAGGAGGAATTAGTAAATGCAGAAATAAAGATCTGTGAAGAGCATGGCTTACTTAGGGAACACAAAGTGTTCTGAACAGTGGAGAAGAAGAGGAGGGAAAATTATTCAGAATTCCAAACAGAACCTGAACTGTGTGGTGGGAGCTTGATTGTGAAAGGTATTTCATGCTGTTATCAAGTATTTGTGCCTCCTGCCATTGGCACAGAGCATAGAGCATTGAAAGCAGCTTCTAAGATGCTTCAGAATGGCCAGGAAGCCAGTTGGGCAGTGTAAGCATCTGCCTGGCAAACACAAGGACCTGGGCTCAATCCCGGTACCACGTGCCATGCCAGCCCCATGCTTAGCAAGCCAATAAAACCGAACAGGTGGCACACACCCATAATCCCAGCACTGGGGAGGCTGAGACAGGAGGATCACTACAATTCCGAACTCCATAGTGAGACCCTGTACTGAATAAATAAATTAATTGATTTTTTAAAAAAAATTAAATATACCTGCTCAGATTTGCTTTGTAGGAAACAGATGGACTGATCAAGGATGAGAAGGAAAATGTGGGCCTGATTCGGAAGGTACACCCAGATTCAGTGACATTCAGAAGTCATGTATTTTATTTTGTATTATATCATATTATCTTCTTTTCTATTTTTTTCATATTATTTTCCATAGTCTTTAAAATTTTGTTCATTTGTGTTGGGAGGAAAAAAAAAACCCTCAATATTTTCTTTGAAATGTTGAAAGAACACAGCATTTTGCATCAAAATCAGTAAGTGCTCCACCTGCCCCCTTCCTGACCCAGCCTTCCTCCATTAACCTTGATTATTTTTGGATGTCAGGATATAGAGAAGACCACAGCCTTCCCAGCATTCTCATAACAGGCTATAAACATCCTTAGGAGGCCTCAGATAAAAGCATATATGTTATCTGGGCATGGTGTTAGGACTACCAAAGTCCCACAGAGAACAACCCTTCTCCATAGCGCTGCTTGGCTGTAGCTTACATCTGCTTGTTAATGGCATGCCATTGATTTTTGTGAATGCCAAGGTGAATGGCCTCTTGGCCTTATGAAACTGCCTTAGCTTGTCTTTCAATATGAAAACAAGATTCCTGTAGCAAGCTCGTTTAATAAGAAAAAGGTGTTATTTTAGCTGACAGTGATGGGTGTCCAAGGACCTGCATCTCACATCTCAAGAGAGCAAGCCTGTGTGTGTGCATGCATATATTCTGGTCTTTCCTTGCATAAAACCACCAGGACCCAAGCACACAGGCTCCATGCTGATGCTGGTGTCTAATCGGCATCTACACCCCCAAAGCCCCATCTCTAAATATCACAGCAGCATTAAGTTTTCATCCCCTAAGTAGCTCATAATGAGGATTAAATCTCAACATAACACTCAAAGCACAGCACATCGCCAATCCAAACCAAAGCGGAAGATGCTATTTTATCTATGAGAGAGTCTGTGTTTGCCTGCTATCAGCCTGTATGACAGAAAAGTAGACATGGCTTGATGTGGAGATTATGCCATGAATGAGTTTCCTTGCACACTCTGAGTGCAAGAGGTTTACTGAGGATTGCTCCTGTGAGCCACACCCAGGACAGGAAGGGAAAGTGAGCCTCACTAGGAAGTTGGCTTGGTAAAGCTGCCATGCAGGCCCCAGGAGGGCTTAGATCAACTTCATAGGAGTTTTGTAGATGAGAACAGAAAGAGGTGTCCTGCACTAGGACAAGAGGGCAGTGCCTCTACACTGCGTGTCAACCAATCACTGGGTTTGAGCTGGGGGAGGATAGCACTGGATCAGGCAGCTCTCTTCACCTGGCACAGTCCCCCAGAGGGGCTGGAGGTTGAGGTAATACATCTTCATTGCTGAAGGTGAGCTGAGTGAATGCCACAATGTCCATCCAGAAGTAATGTATCTAAGCCTTTGCCGTCATCTAGGGAGGTACTAGATCCTGGACCCGGCCTTCCAGAACCTCTTGTTTGCATTCTGAAACAAAGTATAGCAAAGCAATTAGTGGAGCAAACCTCCACCAAAAATGTTAATTGATAACCTCTTGTTGAGTTCCCACCATGTGTCATACTGTTCTGGATGCTAAATCATCCAACAGTGAACACGATGGGAGCTTAGGTTCTAGGGTAGGTGGTGGTAAGCAATCACACAGGCTCTTGCAGATCACTGTAGGGTTTTAAATTTTACTCAGTGAGATGCAGAACTAGTGAAGGATCTGTGGAGAAAGGTAACAGGATTTGACTTCTGACAGGATTTCTGTTAACATAGCTGTAGGAGGACCAAAGTGGAAGTGAGGAGACTAGTCCAGAACACTGGGGTAACCAGCTTACAGAAATAGGAGGGTGGGTTGGCTCAGGGTCACCTCAGGAGTGAGAATGACAAATTGCAGGAATGGCATCTTTTTTTTTTTTTTGGCTGGCTCAGGATGCCTTCAGGGCAGGTCTGGTAAGGCCTGAGGATCTGGGATCGAACCACAGCATCCTGATTGCTTTGTCTATATTTATCTATCTATTTATTTATTTATTTGGCGGAACCGGGGATTGAACACAGGCCCTTGCACTTGCCAGGGAAGCTCTTATTCTACTGAGCCATCTCCCTGGCCCCTGCTTTGTTTAATCAGTTGCTTAAACAACTGAGCCCATATGGCATCTATTTTGAAGGTGAAGTCAGAAGCACTGGCTGATGAATTCCATCTTCAAAATGAGAGGGAAAAGTCAAAGATAACTACAATGTTTTGGCCTGAGACCTCAAAAGTGGTTTTGCATTGCTTGAGATCAGAACTACTGAAGGACAAGATTTGGGCAGAGAAGAGTTTAGATATAAACTTATTAAATTTCAAAAGATAACAGAACAGGCTATGCTCTCACTGACTGGCCATTTGTCAGTGGCTACTGAGATTTTCAATAGAGCCATTATTTTCTGATGTATGATCCATGTTTATCATACTAGATAATTTCTCCACCAATATACCATCTTCACACATGGAACTTGTGATTCTTTATTAATTCCAGTCTTTCCTACTAATCTTTTTCCTATCCATGAAGATAGAAAAAGCCGTTTTATTCCTTCCAAAACTAATCCCTGTGATGCTATAACTTGCTATAACTACCATCTTGAATGAACAATTTATCATAAATATATAAGGAACAAGAAAGCTGAATTTCATACTTCTATACTTTTTTGCAAAATCTGGCAACATTTTCTTACTTTTAATGTCATTCACCAATGAATCATTCACACTTATTGCAAAATTTCATTCCTAAACCCAATACCAATGTCAAGAAATTTGGGAGCTTAAAATGTTTATGATCTTGAACAACTTGTTAAGCCTTTCTATGCCTTATGAAATACTAGCTGTGCCCATTTCATAGGATTATTGTCAGGATTATGTATCATAAAATAATTTAGAAAAAAAATTTAGCGTTAAAGATTAGCTGAAGGCAAATTCTTAATAAATATTAGTTTCTATTTACAACATTACTATCATTACCATCATTTGTCTGTCATACTGATACAGAGAGATGAAACTCCCAACCTGAAAGGTACTGGGAAGTTTGTAAAATTCATAAGAATAAATTTTAGGAACAAACAGAGGTTAAGAGCAGAATATATTTATTGGGGGAAAGAAAGCCGCTATCCTAGAAAGGGACAGAAGAGGTTCCCGAGCAGGTTACCCCAGGAAGCTGTCTCTTTCAGGGATTATTTTTACAGAGTAAACCACACGTGAGACTGGTCTAAAGTAGAGAACTTGGGAACTTTCGTAGGCATGAGGTGAGACAAAACTGTGGACAGGCAATGAGATTACAAGCGTGATTGCTCAGGTAAAATTGATTAAATCCAATACCAAATGAGGAAGTGAGTCACATAACAAGCAGGCATGAATACGGGACAGGGACTCTCCTTGTTCAGGTTTGGTTTAGTGACTCTCAGATTATTTCCAGGTGGCTGATACCTATTTGGAGTATCAATCCCTGACGCTCATCCCTAGGGTAGTATGTGGCTGCATTTGTTTACTCCTTTGTTCTGAGGAACTGCACCATGTATATGTCTGCCCAACAGCGAAGAGAATGCATTCTGGAAGAGAAGGAGAACATGTCTTGCCGTCCTTCATCAGTTTGGGCCAAGCAGTTCGCCATTAAGCATTCCGTGTCACTTTTCTGTCTGTCCTCTATTATCTAGCTATATAGTGATCTAGCTTACTAATATATATATATATATATATATAATTTTTGGTGGAATGGGGATTGAACTCAGACCTTTGCACTTGTCATGGAAGCTTATTCTACTGAGCCATCTCCCAGGCCTGCTTACTAATAATTAAAGTCAGGAATTTCTCACTGAGCTACATCTCCAGCCCTTTTATTATTATTATTTTTTTAACTTGAGACAAGCTCTTGCTAAGTTACCAAGTGACCTGGCTTCATCAAATTTAGAAGGTCCTGCCCTAGTTTCCCAGAAAGCTGGGATTACAGCCATGCACCACCACACCCAGCTTTCTGTTCCCTTTTATCTTATTTTGCAATAATTTCAAACTTACAAAAAAGTTGCCAGACGAATCCAAAACCCCCGGGATGCCTTTCATTCACTGTTATGGACTGAACTGTGTTCCCCACAAAATCCATGTGTAAAATCTCCCTCCAACAGGAATATCTGAAGCAGTGCTAATATACGGGAAATACAACTTCCAACCTGCTAGGTGTCCAGAAGGCTGAGTTCACGTTCTCCAAAACCGAAGAATGAATTCTAGAGAAGAAAGGAAGTTATGAGCAGGAAGAATTTATTGAGAAAAAGAAAGCTTCTGTCCAAGAAGGGCTGATGAGGCCCCTTGAAAATGGGTTGCCTTCCAACCCTGCTTCCTCCCTGTGGTGTTTATTGCAAAGTCATGAACTGAGATGGGTTTGAGGCGGTACAGACTATAATCAATCAGATTATAAATGCAGTCCCTTAGGTAATATTATTTTTTTTTCCCTGTATTTAGGACAGGGTCTACAGGGTCTGACTATGTAGATTGGCTCAATTCTCTTGTTTTCAGCCACCCAAGTGCTGGGATTACAGGAGTGTGCCACACCTAGTCTCAATTGCCATCTCAGCGTGCACCCCATGGGCAGGGCCAGCACAGCATGCCTGGGATGGAATCCGTGCAGCTGCGCTCTGCCTAAGCAGACGCTTTAGTCTGCTGAGCTATCAGGCCGGCCCCCCTTAGGTAATATTGATCCGATGGAAAAATCATAGGATGTGAGATGGGATAAAACTATGGTCATTCAATGAGATCACAAATGAAAGAAATAGTTACCCAACAGTTTCACGGGTGATATTGATTAAATGGGGATCAAATGGGAAAGCAAGTCTCACAGCAAGCGCATACAGGATGAACAAGGACTTTCCAGGAAGGGATGGGTTAAGGAAGCTTGGTTCTCTACTCCAAGTGGATTGATGCCTTCTTAGAAATCAATCACTACTGCTCATGCCCCTAGGGGAAGTATGAGGGCAATTCATTCCGTTTTGTCATGAAGTCTGGCCTCCAGTGAGTATGCCTCTACACTGTTCTCTGGGGGATCCATAATATCTCTACTTACCTTACCTACCTGTAATAGTGCCTTGGGGAGGTAACTTAGCCCAGAGGAGGTCAAGAGGGTCAGGTTTCAATGATGATACTAATTTTCTTGTAAGAAGGGAGGCCAGAAACTTTGTTGCACATCCTGCCTTGTAAGAATGCAGTGAGAAGGAAGCCACCTATCTGTAAACGAGGAAAAAGGGACTTGCTAGAGGCTGACACTACTGACACCTAATCTCAGATGTTCACCCTCTAGAACTGTGCAAAATCAACGTCTGTGGCAACTCCCCAATCTGTGCATTGTGCTAAGGGCTGCATTTGCCAGCATTCAACATTTATTCTCTCTCTCTCTCTGTCCTTCTCTCTCTCTCCTCTCTCTCCTTCTCTCTCTCTCTTTCTCTCTCTCACACACACACATACACACACATATCCACATCCACATGCAACTGTTGTTTTCTAAAATGTTTGAAAATAAGTTTGCAGACCTACTTCTGCTTTTATTCCTAAGTACTATGGGGTGAATTTCCTGTGAACAAGGGTACTTTCTTCTATAACCACAAAGCAATTATCAAAATCAAGAAATTCAGCATTCTCTGATAAATGATATTTCACTTCTTTTCGTCATGCCTCTTACAGCAAATTCTCTTGTGTCTGATTTCACCTGAGCAATGGGAACAATAATACTGCTAGCTCAGAAAGTGGTTTTGAGAATGATGTAGAATGACATGTGTACTATGCTTTAAAGGATTGCCTCACAAAGTGTATAGTCAACAACTGTTAGTTTTTTTTTTTTTTAACCAGGAATAACGCTCAGGACCTTGCCCTTGCAGACAGGTGCTGTGCCACTGTACCTCATCCCTGGCCTTGTTGGCTACTTTATCATGATTATTTCTCCAGTGATACCTCTTGCAGTCCCTTTCCCCTCAATTTAGAATCAGTTTCTTCCCACTAGCACAGTATTTCTACCTTCTTAATTGTGCCTTCCCACATTTAGACTCAGTTTACCATCTTAGGACCCACACCTAATTCCTTTCTGCTTCCCCCAGCAGCAATAGCACAGCACCTTAGACCTAGGAAGGCTGTGTGTGCTTTTGCAGAATGGAGGTTGTTTGGACGAAAGTAGAGGGCTGGTAAAGGGGGACTGAGGACAAATAATTGCCAGCCTGTGTGAATGCACACTTTTCCACCTTTATAGAGCTTTTTCTTCATGATAGAGAGAAACACAGTAGACAACTTCAAGAAAATGAAAGAATCCAAAACAGCCATAAGAAAGAGTGAAAGTAAGGGATACAAATGTGAGTTCCAAGAGCCAAAAGAAATGAAAGGAAGCTAGGAGGAAGGATAATATGGAAGTTCCAGAGACTTCAGCATGGCCTCCGCAGCAGAAAGGGTTTCCCTAGAGCCTTGTAAGCCAAGGACTAAGGGACAGACTGTTAAATGACATCTTAGCTTCCCTTCATGGGGACTCCATTCTGGCCCAAAGGACATGGGCAGGGTGATGTGAGGTACTGTCATGCTTGGCCCATAAAAGTCTCTCATGTGCAATCTCCCATTCTCTCAATTCTCTATCAGCTTTGGAGGTCCCATGTGAAAGATGTTGATACACGAGTAGAGGAACATGAGCCTTGATATTCTTATGTGGGACAGAGGTCACATGCCCCAAAATGACAGCTTAATCTTAGATGTCCGTCTTTCGGAACTGTGCAAAATAAATGTCTGTGTTGAAGCTACCTACCCACAGCCTGGTGTTATGGCAGCCTAAAACACCATACATTCACCATGGTTAGCATCTGTTAATAAATATTATTATTAAATGAACAATAAACTTCTCATGTTATGACACTGACAAATGGTGGTTATTAGCTACAGCAGCTACCATTACTTAGCCTGTTCAGCGCATGGTTAAAACGGAAAGCTGGTTTCTCTTATACGAGAAACAAAAATAACGAAAAGCTAAATAGGAAGTAGGAAGAAGTTCAAATAATTCCCCTTGTTACCTAATCCATTCTCACAAGAATATTTTAATATGCATGTAGATGTGTTGCATTTATGGTTGCCCTTAATTCACTGAAAAGGAAATTTTGTGCTATTATCCTTTTCATTTCTTCTTCATAAGACAGATGGTTTTTGTCTTTGTTTCATGCTCTGAATAACTACTTTGGTGATAATGATCCACAGTGTATTGACTATTGTTATTCTCTCATTTTGTTATGAATTATTTTTTTTTCATAAAGAATTGAAAGCTGGATTCAGAAGACCTACGTTTCTATCCTAGCTCCGCCATGTAGGTGAGCGTGACCACAGCTAATTACTTCATGTGGGAACTGCTGTGAGAATTAAAGTGAAAAGGCTTTGTAAACTGCGAACGTGCTATAAATATTAGATAGCATTAGTCCATCCTTCCTACATGGGCCAAAACAGCAGTTTCCAAGAATAGTATTCAGGGATTAGTCATTTTTTCCAAACTAACAAAAAGAAGAACATGGCCTGAGATCTCACGATGCTGTATCAACACTCAAGTGTTGGAAAATAAATTTGGGTGAGTCTAGGGAAAACCAATGATGCACTTCAGAACTCCCTGAATTATGTTTCTGCTTTGTTCTTGTGAGGTAACATCCTTATGAATATTTCCTTATTTATATGGAACTCCAGATTTAGGACCAATTAAATTTTTTACTTTTGTTGAGAAAAGGCAACAGGAAGAGAAGAGACAATTATTTCAAGTTGAGAATTAGCACCCATCTTCCTCTGAATCACCTGTGCAAAGTATTTGTTTTGGCCGCAGTTTGGTCCGTTGGCTGTACTTCTTACAAATGTTAAAAACTCTTTATCAACGAGGTTGAGATAATCTAGAAGTCACATTCTAACAGCAATAACATTTTAAAGTAAGTCATAAATAGGACAAAAAGAGACTCCAAATTTACTGCTTGTCACTTCATCGATTCCAGCCCAGCCCTGAATGCTGGAGCAATCCTGGGAGAGGAGAAGAAGGCCCTTTGGTGTGAGGTTTGGGGGATGAGAAAGTATCAAGACCCACAAAAAAATGTCCAAGGCGACCAGTAGGAGCCTGGCAGGCACACCACGGACAGGATGTGGCCCTTCATGGTGACTGTCCTGCTGTAGAGAGAAGAAAGGAACAAAGCAGAGCATAGTCATTAAAACCATCTGGGCCTTTTGTTCCAGGCCCTGGGTCCAGCCCTCTTCCAAGAGGGTTACTTAAGCTTCTTCTTACTGTTTTTTTGTTTGTTTTATTTCTCTACTTCCCCTTTGTGGTGGCTAGTCACTCTCTTGCTAGCATTTTAAAATTTTTAAAATTATACCTTTTGAGTGTAAGATTATTTAGGGAAATAAAGGTATAGACTTCTTTTTCTGGATTATTTCTTCCTGTGGCAATATTCTTTTCCTTCCTTTTTGACCCATCTATTTATGAGATCTGTCCTCATTTCTCACTGGATTTTTGAGGAGTGGAATGAAAATCAGAAGACCTAGGCTGTTACCCACCATCACTTGGATAGAGTAATCTCATTTTATTGGGTCTCTAAGTTTCACCTGTAAAAACTGAAGGAGAGGAGGTCTAGAGAGTTTCCTTGACAACTTTTTTCTTAGATTCTGTGGAAGATCAGATCTCTCTCAGAAGATGAACAACGACATCTTAGGACTATCTTGCTAACTTCTCCAGGCCTGTAGGTAAGCAGACATTCTCTGCATTTTCTGTGTGAGAGACTGGAATAAATTTCCAGAAACAGCAAGTTGAAATCAGGGAAGATGAATAAATGAGGAATCAGTGGAGCTGGGCCTGGAGAAATTACTTCAAACTTTGTTAGGAAGGATTGAGAGTTATATATTAAGTTTGAAACATTATTTTCTGAGTAGTCAGAATGTTGGAAAGATTTCTGTATGACCTGAGTTGGGTTTTAGGAAGCATGTCCTAATGATAACACAGCATGTGCTGAAAACAGATGAGAATGCCATCAGGTAAAACAATCCCTGGATAAGAACAAGGGTATCAGGGCCAGCCAGATAGTTCAGCAGACTAGCAGGGACCAGGGTTCGATGCCAAAGCCAAAACATGCCATGCTGGCCCCATCCCAGGGGCAATTGAGACTGAGCATAGTGGCATGAGCCTGTAATCCCAGCACTTGACAGGCTGAAAACAGGAGGATAACTGCAAGTCTGCTCTGCATAGTGAGACCCTGTAGACTGCACTAAACTAAGAACTGGAGTTTGGGTCATAGCTCAGTGGTAAAATGTGTCCTTAGCGTGTACAGGCACTAGATTTCATCCCCAGCAGCAAAAACAAAAGCAGTGGGCCAGAGAGATGGCTCTGGAATAAGTGCTTCCCTGACAAGTGCAAGGGCCTGAGTTTAATCCCTGGTTCCACCAAAAACAAAACAAAACAAAACAACAACAACAACAACAAAAAAACAAAAACACAAAACAAAAGCAAATCACTTTTTTTTACTTAGTAAAGTGGAATATAGTTGAAAAAATGGAAGGGACAAATTTGGTACATCTGAGGTATATAGGCTGACTGGATGGACAAGGTGGAAAGGAGAAGAAAGTAGGATGGCTGTTGCTTCTTTGAGTAGATAGACTTGTGAAAGTCATAGTGGGCACCTGTATCTATCAAGTATTTCTCTTCATGTTTTTACTGAAAAAAAATTACATCCTCCTTTCTGAAAATTTTGACAGTTTACTTAAATGGAATTGTTATTGTTTTTTCCTATGATCTCTGGCCCCATTGTATGGATTGGTTCCAGAATACTTCACCTGTGATAATCTACAGTCCCAAACTTCTGCCAGTAATGGGCATAGGAGGGGGAAACTGATTCTAAACCAAGCTAGCCAGAGCCCTCCAGAATTTTGAACTTGGAACTCAGAGTCAAAGCCAGTTTGCAATTGGTTCTTTTTTGGAGGGAATAGAAGTTGCAAGCTATAAAATAGTTTCATCACCCAGCAGAACTCAGTCTAAAGTAAAAGAAAATTAAGCCAACAGGCAAGGTGAAACAGAAGGAATATTCTGATAATGTCTGACACCCTGACTTTGGTTCCTCTTGGGATTCCTCTATGCTCCTGCCCTCCTAGCACTCAGTTATGTAAAATCATTAGTTATCATGAGGAAATACATTCCTTTTATTACCTTCCTGAGTACAAGTTGAGCTTGGGCACTAGTAGTTAAGAACCTTGATTAACTTGACACTCTTCATTGGACAGGGGAGGGATATAAATAGGCCACTCAGAGAGAAAGAGCAATAAGCTGAGCTTTTGGTCATGTTAGGGTGAGGACTTTGGGCTCTCACATGATGCTTTCTAGCAATCATGGTATTGTTAATCTGAAGTTTAGATAACATATCACACTATCCAACTCATCAAAAATATTTTTAAAAGGGTCTAAATACCACCGCTTATAGGCTATCACTACAGTCAGCCTTGATCCTTTCAGGGTGTGATTGCTTACTCTTCCTAGTTCCATTCACTGAATTAGTACTCGGCTTATGATTCTGGTTCACAATGTTATAATGAAACATTTCATATGAGCCTTGATGAAATCAAAGTGGAGTATTTCCGTAGCACACCCCTTATCCTCTTGCCCAGCAGAACACTATAGATAATAGATGAAAATAGGTTCAGTGCAACATGACTCCAAATGAATGTTGCTGTTCTCTTCACGGTTATAAATCAGCTGTCAGTAGTATTTTAGCTAAACCTTCTGTCCTTATCTATGTTAGTGAAAGTAAAAGGTAATGTGAACAACTGCTCCACAAGTTATGAAACATGTCTCTATTAATGTTCGATCAATGCATGCATACTTTTGTACCTCCCACCTGGAAGGTACCATTATCTCATGAATGTAATGGTGCTTATGAATTATCTCTGTTGTCTTGTTCGGCATGGAAAAATGCTACTTGAAAAACTGCCAGATTGAGTTGGGAGTGATGACATATGTTTGTAATCTCAGTCCTGACTTTGAGGCCAGCCTGGACTATATAGGGACAGGAAGGCCAGCCCAACCTACTGCAAGGTCCTGTTGTATAAAAAATAAATCCACAAAAATAAAAAAGAACAGAAATGTCTAACTGCTCCTTCATGAGAAAGGTGTCCTTTCTTCTTTTCTTTTATATCATGCCAGAGATGTAGGCAGTACAATTTTTCTTCAGAGGCAGAGAATTGCTGGATCTAGTACTTACAAACTCTGTAATCTGGCAGAATTACTTAAACATGCTGAAACAATTTTCCTTTTCAAAAAACGAAGAGGAATGATTTGTTCGGTAGTATATTAAAATGTGAGGATTAAATGAGAATGTATATAATATATATTCCTAAAATAGAACATGCCATATAGTCATTTTTTCCATGAAGAGTACTTTGGCTGTGCTTGCTTATATCTTTTATGTGATAACAATATTTCTCTCCCTTTCCCGTTTCCTTTTGCTTATCACTGGTCTTTCTTCTTTGCACAGCACTGACTTCTCTCTCTGGCTTCCTTTTCAAATTATCTCTTCTATCATGGGTGGGCTCAGTTTATCTTCAATGAAAAAAAACTAAAACACATTTCTTTGCTAATAAGAGAAAAATTCCTCATATACAATTTATATAGTTGATAACCCAGGAAGCCAAGAAAGGCCCATTTCTGTCTTTAGTCCTGGTAAAATTCTCACTTCTGGGTTGGTTCTGCAAGAATTCCAAGTCAACTAAAACCATACTAAGGGTAAACTATGTATATTTTACTATATATGTTAATATAAATATTTACACACAGTTGGTTTACCATTTCCTTGTTAGACACATCCATTTATTCCAGTTGAGATGTGCATTAGTAATAGCTAAGGTAAACCTGCCCTGGAAATCTAGACAACAGGTTCTTGTTATGTAATATATGTCAGAGTAAAAGCAGAGAGAGGCTTAAGGATTTTATCTTCATCCAAAGCATAA
>PVKA01020442.1:0-40365 GCA_004027165.1 Ctenomys sociabilis | reverse complement strand
AGCCCATAATATTAAGCTGAGCTGTAAATGGATATGGTCGACAATTTCTTTGAATAACTCCCTATGGTTGCAGAATGCTGGACTGCGTTGGATTGTGGTGTCGAGTTCAAGCACCTAAGGTATTTGAATGTCAACAGAGTGCCCACTTTTGACAGGTGTAGACAAAGGAAGGGTTGTAGAAAGACAAAATCATCATGTGTGTGTATAGACAGTACAGTTGGGATAGATAACGCTGTGCTTCTACATAATTCTATGAGAGGCAAGATCTGCACTATTGGTGGTTGGACAGGATATTATGTCGGCTTTTAGTGCTATGGTCATCCACTAGGTAAATAATTATTGAATTTTTGATATAATTGAGCTGTATAAAAACCTGTAAATATAATATCATGTATGCACCTTGTACAATACCAAAACGTTATGAAAACAGTTTGCAATGTATTATTTCATCGACTCTGTATGGTTATGGTGTTTTGAAACTGTCTGATTGACATTTGTATTTCAATAAAATAAAAATAAATGGAAAAAAAAAGAAAGAAAAGAAAAAAACAAACAAACAAAAAACAAAAAAAAATAAAGTTTTATTGAAACACAGCCACGCCTGTTCTTTTGTGTGTTGCCTCTAGCTGCTTTTCTATAAGAACTGCAGGGATAGGACATAAGCCATGCTGTAGCCAGACATGCTGCACTCTTGTTTTAATCCCAACTACTGAGGAGGTCCAGGGAGGAGGGCTGTGAGTTCAAGAGCTGCTTGGGCAACATTTTGTTATATTTTGAATTTAAATTTTTAGAAATTCAAATTAAATTACACTTAAATGAAGACATTAAATGATCAAACTAAGTTGTTTAAAACACTGAATTTCAAAAAATGTAATCAAAATTAAATTTTTATGTTTATTTATTTATTTTTGCGGTACCAGAGATTGAACTCAGGACCCTGCACTTGCCAGGCAAGTGCTTATTCTACTGTGCTATCTCCCTGACCTTTAATTTTTTTTTTTTTAATTTAGAAATAAAAGGCAGCAGGCTATAATCCTGGGTCTGATTCTGGTGCTACAAAAGCAAAGTAAAAGCCATATAGTACACAAAGTTTAAAATACAGAGGAGGAGGTTTGCTTCTTCCCATCCTGTTCACTACAACTCAACCTGATCTTCTACTTTAGAAAAATGTCATACAGGAGACACAAAAAAGAACTAAGATATAGCAGGCACATGTACCAAACAGTCACAATGAAAGTAGTCTTTAAAAATAGAAAAAATGTCACGGGCATCCTTTAGATCATCGAGTATCAATCCAGCATTCCTTTAAGAACTACCTATAAGCCAGGTGTAGTGGCGCATACCTGTAATCCCAGCACTCGGGAGGCTGAGGCAGGAGGATTGTTGTGAGTTCGAGACTAGCCTGAGCTACAAAGTGAGCTCAAGGCCAGCCTGAACTGCATAGTAAGACCCTGTCTCAAAACAACAACAACAACAAAAAAAAACAAGAACTACCTATAGCCAGGTGCACTAGTACATGTCTATAACCCGGCTACTTAGGAGGCTGAGGCAGGAGGATCATGAGTTCAAGACCAGCCTGAGCAGTTAAGCAAGCAAGAATGTAAACAGCATTTAGCTAATATTTTACAATGTAAACGACCCATTATTCTATGATTTCACTATTGATGGACATGTTGTTTTGAGACATCTGCCTTAGTGGATAGTACTGTAATGCCCTCAATTGTTTTTATTCCTTCAGAAGAAACTGGATGTAAGGAAAAGAATCCATGAGGCCTCCAAGAGAAATGCGGCATGCTGACCCCACCAAAAGCCTCCTCTGGGGCCAGCTGTAGCCAGCCCTAAGTGTGTTCAGGATCTACAGAGGAACTAAATTTTCCAGAAAGCATGTGTCCAAGCGGAAGTCTTGTCCTGACAGATTAGCAGTGACACGTCCCAGCTTTCTGCCTTGTCACAGAGCTCATCCTAAGGACCCGATCTATGTCCCCTGAGCCATCTACAGCCTCCTAGACCCTCCAATGTAGCCTTGGCACTAGCCTAGTGTGTCTACCACAGAAGCCATGTAGGATTTCTGACAGACGGTTCTTGGGACAGAGCAGAAGGAGTTAGATGTAGGGGAGAAGAACCCTTTGATTGTAGAGATGGAAAAGCTTTTTGATATTTTTTTAAAAATTTTTTGTGGTGCTGGGGATTGAACTTAGGACCTTGTGCATGACAGTCAGGTGCTTATGCCACTAAATTATCTCCCTGACCCAGAGATGGAAAAGTTAATACATGAATGCCTTGCTCTGTGATCTTCTTGAGGGTTACAGCTTGAAAACTGTCCAGCTTCTTCTCCAGAGGGGACAGAAGTCTTTTCCTGTAGGAATTCTGTGTAAATTCAAGGTAAACACTGTTGTCTCCGCAGTGCAGTGCTACCCACTGGGGTGCACCACGCCCAAGTTAGCAACACCAGCTCCTGGGGGGGGGGGGGAGTGGAACTCGCGTTTCCTCCGGAGGCTGGCTTGCCTGGGTCAGTGGCATAAGCCACAGTCTTTCTGTGATTGATGAATGCATCCTTCCTCATCTATTGACCTCGTGCTGTCATTCCAAAGGTCTTCTTCAGACTGGCGGTCACATGCCCCCTCCTTCCTGCCATCCTGTTTGGGAGATAAAATCACTTCCGAGCCCTCACGCCGCCTCTCAGTGGATGCGACCGTCTACCACTGATGCCACTGGCCCACACCAGGGGGCCTCCTGTCCACTCTCACCCTGACCTGCTTTCCTAGCCTCCCATACAGGCCCACAATGGAAAGACCCTTTTATCTCTAGCCCTCTGCCATCTGCATCCATCTTCCGGTGCATTCCTGAAGGCTGTACGTCTTTGCAAACTACAGTTTTCCTTTCTGGCTGCTGCCCATAAATTTGATGACTGCTGTTGCTAAATTTGAACAAGGCATGCTTGGCAAAAATGCTACCAAAATGCCAAATTCGAGGGCCGAGGAGGACGTCTATCGGTGTTTGTGCTGCCCCCTACTGGTTAGAAAAGTGCCACTAAATAAATGTTAACTGCTGGTCAGTCCAGTTCTTCCTTGGCTAAAATGCTCAAAGCATTAATTTATGTTGCCTTTTAATCTCAGTCTTGGAAAGTAATGCTCATCTCCATTATTTTACAAGGGCAGAGCATGCTGTGGTCTATTTTAATGCCTCATAATGACCATCAAATTGTTCTTGCCCTTTGATCTATTCATTTCCTTTCCAGAAATCTGCCCTAAAGAAATGATAAGAAACAAACGAGTTTACAATTACACATGGCTATCTTGATATCCCTGGGGAAAAAAATATCTGAATGAGGTTAAATGCCCAACAACAGGGGGCATGGCAAATTCAGAGGATGGAATATTTCAATCACCTAAAAAATGATAATGAAAACACTTTTAAAGATATGAAGAAATACTGCATTAAGTAAGTAAGATACAACACCATAATTACTGTATGCATGAAAATAAGCCTTAAGGTCAAACACTCATGCTTATAATTTTCTCTGAATAGATAAATTACTCTTTTTTACACATTCATACAGATTCGAGCCTTTCTATGAGGAGATGATATTTCTTTTAAATCAGGAAAAAAATAATAGTAAAACATAATGCTAGGCACATAGTAACTCTGAGACAGCTTCTAAGCAGTGGGAGAGCAAGGGTTTAGAATTAAATGACTGAAGGCTAGTGAGATAGCTCAGCTGGGTAAAGCGCCTGCTTAGGCAAGCTTAGGCGAACACAGGGACAGCAGTTTGATTCCCAGACCACATGCTATGCTAGCCCCACCACTAGGGTGGGCTGGATCAGCCACACACACACACACAAAAAAAAATAAATGACTGAAAATTTGTTCCTTCCTTGTCTTGGAACAGTGACTCAAGCTCTCCAGACTGTTTCCTAGTCGTCAGGGGGTGTCCTTCCAACTGTGCCTGCGTGGCAGTCTGCACGGAGCACCTACGTCAGCCCGTGGACTGATTCTAGGTGCTCTTTCCTAAGTGATGGAAGCCATTGTAAAGTTCTGTAGGGGAGGTTAACTGGCCTCCCCAACCCAAAAGATGGCTTTAGGGCAACTCTTCCACACCATCCACATTAGCTTAACTTTCATTAGTGAAAGGGAATAGCTTGGCTTCTACAACCAATACTTCGTACTGGGTGAAGTACTTGCTTGATGCCTTTTCATCTACTTAGGCCAATCTCTACCTAGAAGGTCCGCGAGATTGGGCCCAACATCACAGAAGTGGGGTTGGGGAGCTTCATGCAACCAAGAAATTCTCTAAGTACCCAGATGGCTAGGGAGGGCTCGGAGCTTCTTATGCTCCTTTCATCCCAAGGGGAGGAGCTAATGATAAAACATGTCAGCCAGCCCACAGCTCTTAAATACTGCTTACAGCTTACAGATGGCAATAGAGAGCCCTTCACTGTGCTTGCCGACATACTACTAATTCCTGAAAATCCCTTTCTGTCACCTTATTTGCTAACAAAACACTTGCCCTTTCTCAAAGGTTAAAATATCTAAAGCATGCCTCTCTGGAGGGTGCCTTTTTAAGGCCAGTTGATGACTGCTGGTGAGATGGAGGTGGCCCATGGGCTGTCACTTTAAGTAATACACAGAAAAATGTCCAAGACTTGCTTCAGAGTTATTACACACATAGCCCCTGTCACAGGTAAGCACCCAACAAATAGGAGGTTATTAAACCTGAAGCAAAAATTTTAGGCAGTGCCATATTCTGATTTTGACATTTTCTGCATAAAGCCTCATAGAAAGTTTGAACTACTCACCTTTCTTTCTTTCCTTCCTTCCTTCCCTCCCTCCCCCTCCCTTCCTTCTTCCTTCCTTTTTAAACTTTAAAATAATTCTGAGCTGAGCCATGAACACCGATCACAGCATGGTCCTGCAGGCTCCTGGAAGGGTCCGTGTCAGGCTTTGTGAAGACAGCAGCCCTCCACATTGAGTCCTGGATCTTAGTCACAAGCAGCCAGTTGCTTCACGAATCCCCTTTGCAAAGCCAGCATGTCCGGTACAACATAAAATGCTTCTTTCTTTTAAGCCAGGACAGCGCTTTCTGAATCCCATTCTGAAGCTATCCACGCTACTGCCTGGAACACAGCTCTGGTATCTAAGAACACCTGCGGGTTTTGAGAGAGACACTAAGGGGGGAAAAGAAGGGCCAGATCACTGGACATTAGAGGAAGAACTTTCTGGTGTGATTTATGCGTTTATTTTTTCTCCACTTTTGTCTGTCGTGAGTCTGTATTTAAGGGGAACAAGGGCTGGGGGAAGGGCAAAGGATTTTCAGTCAGACCAAAGAGTCATACAGCCTGGTGGCTTTGAGGACCAAAAAGGGTACGCCACCCTCCACCCCTGCCATCTCAGGAGTCCCATAGAGAGGCTGCTTTGGTATTGTAAGAGCTCTCTATTCAAACAGGTTTTATCAGAGAAATGAAAGCAGAAAGTATTCGGCTCAGGTAACAAGATTAATGGACATTCTTTTCCTTCTGCAGAGAGCTGAGCAGGAGAGATCAGCTACAGCTCCCTGAGCTGGGCCTGGTACACATTCAGGGCTGCCCCAAGCTGGCCTGGGCCTTCCTGAAGCCAGTTCTGTTCCCTGCCTTTCTTCTTTTCCTTTCTCTGTGTGTGCATGTGTGTGGTTGTTGGAGTTGAAGTGTGTGTGTGTGTGTGTGTGTGTGTGTGTGTGTGTGTGTGTGTGTGTGGTAGTTGGGGTTGAACCCAGGCCCCTCCCGCTGAGCTTCCTCCCCAGCCCATTTTCTTATCTTAGGCAGGTTCTCATGAAGTCGCTAAGTTGCCCAGGGCTTACACTTGCAGTCCTCCTGCTCAGCCTCCCAGAATGCTGGAATCATAAGCATGCATCTCCACACCTAGCTCCTAAAGCTATTTCTTTCTGTTGAATATGGAGCTTCCCTAGAGGTCTGTGCTTTCACAATCCTCCTCTTCATTCTCCTGGGCAAATGAGGCCTCTTAATTTCCCTCTGTTTTTCAACTTTTTTTTTTTTTTTTTTTTTTGCCAAACCAGGGATTGAACTCAGGCCTTTGCACTTGCCAGAGAAGCAGTTATTCCACAGAGCCATCTCCCTGGCCCTGGTTCTCAGCTTTGAAAGGTTGGTGCTGACACACTGCACAGGGCTACATCATACAAACATGGTAGGGATGGCAACAACAGACCCTGACTTTCATGGGGACTTCTATGTGGACAGACATAGGTGACAAATCCTCAAGAAATGAACTCTCCCACCTCCCCCGCCCCCAGAGTCTCCTATAATCTCCCAGACACCTGCCACCATCCAGGCATTCAGAAGCAATGGATGCAAAGTATGATCACAAAATATGATGAGTATTTAAGTATAACAATTATTACAGTAAAGGAAGTACCACATTAACTTCCCCTAACATATACTCTCTATTTCTGAAACACATCCACTTCATCTTTCTTGCTGTGTGTGTGTGTGTGTGTGTGTGTGTGTGTGTGTGTGTGGCTGGCTCAGCATGCCCAGGGGCAGGACCGGCATGGCATGTGGTGCCAGGGATCAAACCCCAGTCCCTGTGCTTGCCTAAGCAGGTGCTTAGTTCCCTGAGCTATGTTGCAGGCCTGAGGGCTCTGTTCTTACACTGTGACTTCTGCAGCATTGGTATGCTCAAGGAGTCACGGCCAGCACTATGGATGTTGGTGTGGCCTCACAGAGTGGGAGTGGAGAGGCCACCCACTCCCACGCACTGCTGTGGAGAGAAGCAGGGATTGAGATGGATGGAACTTGTTCATTTGTTCATGTTTTGAGGGAGAGTTGAATGAATGCTAAATGGAGCTAATTAATTCTCTTATTTCCAAGAGTGACATGGGAAGCTCTCTCCACCTCACCATGTGGCTCTCCAGGACCAACAGGGATTCACAGTGTCCTTTGTCCTCCCTGCTGTCTCTACAAGTTCAACTTTGATTAGAAGGAACCTTTTCCAAGAAACCAGCTCTGTGAGTTTATATTTTCCATGTGTCAACTTTGGGCAGTGCAGGAGCCCAGAGGCAAAACCCTGGGCCTCTAAAGCAGGGAGAGCAAAGACTGGGAGGCCAGAGTTCTGAGTGTGAGTTGCAGCCCTACTGTGGCCTCTATTTCCTAACCTGAGAAGGGAGGAAAATATCCCTTCTGTGTCAGTGCCTGACACAGTACTGAGTACAGATGCGCTCGGGTGTCCAGGGCACACTGAACATGATGGTGCCTGGTGGGGCCATGAACGTGTCCACCTGTACTTGGCAGCCTGAGTCCATGGTCAGAGACCAACAGAAGTCCCCAATCCAGGCCAAGATCATCCCCTTTGTTGGTGCTGAAAATGAATTAAAACACAATATTAGGCACTGGGCTGAGGGCCTCCAGGGGCAGGAGGTGCTCTGTTACTTTCTCCTGTCATTGGCTTGGGGAGATGGGAGCTGTGCAGAGACCCAAAGGTGCTTTACTGTCCTGTCCAAGGGAGGATTAAACATCAGAGGGGGGAGAGAAAGGAGGGGAAGGGAAGGCAGGGAAGGCATAGAGGGTTGGCTGCTGAGACTCCAGAGAGGAGCCGGAGGTTGTCAGTATCTCAGGGTCAAGGACAACCCTGACCAGGAAGGCTTCCTGTTGGCTCAGGCTAGCAGGCACAGTGCACAGCGAGGGTGGCTGTCAGAAATGACACCAGTAAATGTCCATGCCAGGAGACCACCCTTGCTTTCCAGTCACTTTACCAACTCAATGACTAAAAGCTGGGGCTCAGGAATCAATCGTGCTGCCTGGATCCAGTCAGGCAACGCTCTGTATTCACTGTCTTAGTCACTTTTCTCTCCCTGCTGACACAAAATACCCAGTGCCCTAAATTAGAGAAGGAAAGGTTTGTTTAGCTCCTAGTTTGTGGAGGACTCAGTCTGTAATCAGCTGGCTCCAAGGAAGCATGGCACGGGGCAAAAGTTCAGGGCAGCAAGACAGCAAAAGCAAAGAGAGCAAAAGAGAAAGCAAGCCTTTTCTCCTCTCTCATACTCTATGCAGGGTTTCCACTCCACAGCTGGAGTAGCGCTCATGTCTTCCTGCCCTCCTTCTGCAAAGCTCAGGGTGTTTACAAAGTACAGACCCTGACCCCCTGCTAGATTGCTGAGTTAAACTTCTACATTTTCAAGTTGACACAATCAACAATATCCTAGAGCCCACACAGGCATGGTCTCCTATCCCAGGATGTAGAACTGCAGGGTTACTTAGTTAAGCTTCCAAACTTCTCAAGTTGAGTGTATCAAAAATTATAGGGACAAGTTACTTAACCTTTCTGTGTCATGTTACTAGCTGAAAAATTAATGATACCTGCTCAATAATGTCAAAGAAAGAAAGAAAATCTTCTTATGAAAAATTAACATAGTGCCCAGAACCTAATCATTACAAGATAATTATTATGAATATAACTAATAACTATTGAAATAAATGTCAGCTCTTATTACTCAGTGAAGCAACCAAAATTTAAATTAATGACACACAAAAGTTTTGAAACTCAATGAGAAGTATTAGGATTTCTGTGTGTGCTACTCTGGGTCCACTACTGGGAATTGAATCTAAGGTGCTATATTTCCACATAGTGTTTACTTTTTTATTTTGAGAAAGAATCTTACTAATTTATCCAAGCGAGGCTCAAATTTCTGATCCTCCCACCCCAGTCTTCTCTGTCACAGGGAACACAGGTGAGTAGCACTGCGCAGGCCTGGAAATACCGAGGTCTGAGGGAAGTCTGGCAGCTATTTCCCTCCATGGTCTCAGTGCCAAATAGGAGCAAGGAGGTCCTAGTCCCCAGGGAGTGTACAGTGGGGTGGGGACCATACTTCAATGTGTAAAAAGTTAACAGTGAAACACTGAAGACATCAAAGAAGAGCAATCCAAGGAAGAAGAATGCGAAGATTTGAATCAATCACAAATCTGGTTCTTTGCTGGAAAACCCTGGAGTCAAGGAAATCGCTTCAGATTCCAGAGGTCAAGGGGAAACATGGCAGACACATGGTTGCTACTTCAATTGGAAGCAAAATGGCATTCTGGAAGGGCAGAGTAATCAATCCTGCTGGGAAAATATATTAGATGTTGTTAAAGTGGAAGAAGGAAAGGTGTCTAGTACTCCTGATGGCAGTCTTTTTCACTCCAGTATTGGATTATATTTCTCAGCCTCACTGGTGGCTGGCTGTGGCCATCTGCTAAATGAGACTTGGAAGTACAGGGTCTGAACAGGGACATAATATTTGAGTCTTTAGCAGACATTTTAGCTTGTGAGGCAAAATGTCACGAGAATAGAATGAAGCTCTCCCAGGACTGCATCAGCCTTGGAAATTCTACCTCTGGTCTTAGTCATAGGAAAGAAATAAACATTTTTGTTATCTACATTATTGTTATTTTATTTGTGTTTTAGTACAGGGTCTATAGGGTCTACAACGTCTCACTATGTAGACTGAACTCCTGGTGATCCGCGTGTGTTCAGCCTCCCAAGAGCTGGGATTACAGTTGTGCGCCACCACACCCAATCTCAATCACCATCTCAGTGTGCCGCAGGGGTGGGACCAGCATGGCATGCCAGGGATCCAACCCCTTAATCCATTGAGCTCTTTGGCTGGCCCAGTTATTGTTATTTTATATCTGGATTAGTTAATCCTAACTGATACACAAGCCAGAGACCACACTTCTATCCTGAGCTTGTGTCAAGCCCTGGACATCTAGGAGCAGGCAAATGACAAGATTAAGTGACATGGAAAGGCACAATGCAGATTAGTCTATTATCACCTGTGCAGTGAGGACACGAACAGGGAGAAGCCCAAGGCCAGTGTTCAGAGAGGGAGCTGAGCGCATAGCTAAGACAAATAAATGAGAATGTGCTGGAAATTGCTGAGGAAGAGTCAGTCACTCTACAAATCGGAGGATTTTTTGAAATGGGAAAACTTCATAAGAGTTTTGATTGTCTTCATTTGTTTAGGTTGTTTTATGAAACAACTAGAGAGTATTTCATTTATTTGTTTATTTATTATTTTTCTGGCTGGCTCAGCCTACCCTGGGGGCAGATTGAACCAAGGCAAGCTTAGGCAAGTGTTTTAGACCGCTGAGCTATCTGCCCCAGTTCATTGATGAATAGTAGAAATTCATTGCTCAGGCTGGGAAGTCCAGGATTGAGGAGCCAGAAGGTCTGGTGTCTGGTGAGGGTGGGGTTCTGCTTCATACATGTCACCTCCACGGGGTCACACATGGTGAAAGACAGTGGGATGGCGAGAACTCAAATAGGGTTCCCTTAAGCCCTCCCCTGGGGCACTATTCCCATTCCTGGCAGCAAAGGCCTTATAACCTAACCATTTACTGATAATATTACATTGAATTTTAATACTATTATGTATAAGTATGACAAGAATATTCAGTGCACTGCATGTTTCAATCAGTGAGAATTATTTTTCTCTTTTATTGTTCTAACTAACATGACCATGTTTGGTGGCTCAGGCTGGAGCAGCAAATACCACACAGTAAAGTAAAATATTTGAGAAGCAGGGCTCCTGAATTAGACTGTCTGTATACAGTCCTGGAACCATTAATTACAGGCTCTGTGACCTCTGGTGAGTTGCTCCACTCCTATTTGCGTTAGTTCCTTTTTCATCTGTACAATCACAGAGGCAATGACCTCCATGCTGAGATACAGGAAAGACTGGATAAGATATGGGGCTCATTCCTTCCCAGAGGAAGGGATCAGCTGTAGCTGACATGCCTATATCCTGAGAAATGCTGGGTACAGAGGGGGACAAGACTGGTCAGGGGCAGAGCTGCGCAGCTGCTGCAGGGAGGAAGAAAGACAGCGAACGAATGATGCAATGAGATTGTTTCTGCAGTGGCACTTGCTCTGAAGCTTATTTTTTTATTTACTATTATTTTAAAAATTTTTTGTATCATTGCAGGGCCTCACTATGCAGCTCAGATTTGGGGAGGTCCTCCTGTTTTCAGCCTCCCCAGCACTGGGATTACAGGCATGCACTACCACGCCCAGACTCGGAGGCGGGCTCGGTGTGCCTGGGGGTGGGGCTAGAGTGGCATGTGGTGCCAGGGATGAAACCCTGGTCCCTGTGCTTGCCTAGGCTTGCCTAAGCAGGCACATTAATCTGCTGAGCTATCTCGCCGGCCCTTTGCTGTGCAGGTTAGCACGATACATGGGTGGCAGGTAAGAGGATTCTACATGGGAAGTAGGTGAGCATTTGTGATTGCGTGTGATTGCTATACCTTTGTGATACAGCTTAGAAAAATATACGCCTGTAGGTGGATGATCTTGACCTTTGCAACTGCAACACACATTTTTCAAAACCTTGGCTGGCACTATTTTAGCTGGTTATGGTGTGTGGGGTCAGGGAGTGCAGCAAAGAGCCAAACAGAAAAAAGTGCCTGATCTGCTGGAGCTAGCATTATGAAGTTTTTTCCCAAATCCATATATGCTTTCTTTAGAAGTAAATTTAAACTTGAAAAATGAAGTGCACCTTTTCAAGTGAACAGAGCGTGGTTGGTGGGCAGAGACAGCGAAGGGGCAGGGGGTGGGGCTGCATTGTGAGCCCCTTCAGGATGTGCTGGGCCCTGAGGGAGCTCCCTCAGCTCTTCGGAAAGGAAGGAACCTCAGGCTGTGTTCTCTCCTTGAACCTCAACTCCATGTTTCCTCCCTCTGGGGCTCTCCAACCTCTTCTCCTATTTGCCTCACAAACCCTTCTATGTATTTCTTTGACTATGTGTTGAGGTGTACCCAAATGAAATCAGAATGTTTTCATTTCCAAATTATAGGAACATTTCTTCACAGGAATCACTGAGGAAACTTTGAATAGGAAAATATTTATAAAGAGAAGTGGTTTTTCACATCTGCTTATTACACTGCTGGCTAACCATGAGTTGCATCCTAGAGAACCCAGTTTTTAAGTCTAACAATATCCTGTAATTACACTCTCAAAGCTCCCACTTAAGAAGACCAGATTGTGACTGTATTTGTGTGTTGCAGAGTGTAAATGCATATTGTGGCATGAAACGGTGTATTGTAACTGCAGTAACTGCAGATTGTCGCTGCACTTGAGGATAATTTGTAGATCAACATGGCCTGACCTCTCCAGCTAAACGCATACTGTAAACCCATCACGGTAGTCACCGATCTTCCTGGGCCTGCTGCGCACCAGTTCTGCGGACCTGCTCCTTTTCTAGGTAACCCTAATTTTTCACGTAAGGAGACACGAGTTCATGAGCTGTGTGGTGACTTCTATTTTCATAAACCTCACTTGTATCACATTACCTTTTCCAGTACAGGTATCCTAGGAAGATCTCCCCTCAACACATAGATGGTGATTCAGTGAACCTTCAGGATTGTATGTTTAGGGCTGGCCAAATAGTTCAGCCGATTAAAGCACTTGCAAGCAAACTCTGGGGCAGGGGTTGGATCACAGGGCTTGCTGTCTGGCCTTGCCCCCAGGGTGTGCTGAGAGGACAGTTGAGACTGGGCATGGTGGTGCACGCCTGTAATCCCAGCTCTTGGGAGGCTGTAAACAGGCAGATATCACTTAGAGTCTGATCTAGTAGTGAGACCCTGAACACCCTGTAGGCCCTCCCCTAAAATACAAAAAAAAGGATTATACATTTAATCAAATGATTGAATAAAAGATTACAAAGCCTTGCGAAACTTATACCTAACAAGATCATTAGTGAGTACGCTGTACTACAGTTAGGACTGGGGGACTATAAAACTACTCCTTAGCAAGCTCAGTTCAGGGGACAGCATGGCGTATAGCAGCACATCCATTCATTTAATTACTTCCTCAGTAGTTTATTTAGTTTCTGCTTCTTCATAAGTCCTTAGTTAGACACTGGGATACAAAGGTAGACCCCAAAATGCTGATAGTCTGGTGTGTGGGAAAAGCCATTAGTCAAACTGCCACCCAAACACAAAATTGCAAGTGGTGAGGAGTGTGAATCATAGATATTACCCTCAGTTCCAGGGAACCCATCTCAACAAAGACTACACTACCCAGGCTCCTTTGCAAGTAAGTCTCCGTGATTCTATTTGGCTAAGGGTGTGAAAACAGAATCGACAGATGAGAGGGGCTTCGAAAGCCCACTTTGAAGAGAGGACCTTAAAGTTCTTTTTACGCTCTTCTTTATCCTTTCTCCATGTTGTAAGCCTGGAAACCAGGTGCTATCATCTTGGATCCAAAGGAAGCTTTGAGTGCAATAATGACAGGAATAAAAGATCCTGAGCTCCTAACACTGTAGAATGTTTACCAGCCTTTGATTGTTACTTCATCTTTTTCTCTATTTTTGTTTTATTTATTTATCGAACTGTCATCTCTGCACGTGCCTAACCTTGCCTAAGCAGGTGCTTTAGTAAGCTGAGCTATCCTGCTGGTCCTCTTTCATCTTTTTAATCTATTGAAGTACAATTTATACATATTTGTTATTTATTAGAAACTACATTCACTCACAGTGCACTAACAAGTGTGCTGACAGTTGCAGATATCCATGTAACTACCAAATCCAAATGGGTTAGAACATTTCCGTCACTCCAAAAGATTCCCATGGTCCTTTGCAATTCACTCCTCACCCCACCCCCCAAACCGCTACTGATTTGCTCTCTGTCGCTGTGAACTATTTTTTACTTTTTAGAAGCAGAGTCCTGCAGTATGTGCTCTTTTGTATCAGATGGAATTGTAATTATTTTGAGATTCATCCTTGTTTTTCTATCAAATTCATTTGTTTTTATTATTGAGTTGTACAGTGTTTTTATATAGATATATCACAGTTAGTTTATAACCCCATTCATCCATTGGGAGAGATTTCGGTTGTTTGTTATTTGGCAGTATGGTGATCGAAGCTGCTATGAATATTTATGTGGAATCTTTGTGCACATTCATTGCTCATTTCTCTGGGTAAATACCTGTGAGTGAAAAACCCAAGTCCTACAGTAGGTGTATGTTTAATAATATAAGAAATAGTCTTTCAAGATGAGCTAGAGATTTATATTCCCAGGGGCAGAGAACAAGAGTGCTGGTTCCTCTGCGTCTATACCAACACTTGGTGCAGTCAGTCTCAGATATTTTAATGAGTTCTCAGGGAGTGACCTACATTTTCGGGGGAGAAAGAAAGAGAAAGCCTTCTAGATTATGATAAGCTTTGTTATGTTGGATTTTCTGTCACTGCAAGAACTAATTTCTATTGGATAGTAAAAATAAGATGAAGAGGGGGCCAGAGAGATGGGTCAGTAGAATAAGGGCTTCCCTGGCAAGCACAAGGATCTGAGTTCAGTCCCCTGTTCCAGACACACACACACACACACACACACACACACACACACACACAAATAATAATAATGATGATGATAAGACGAAGAAAAAGGCTTGCTAGGAGACTCTGGTGGTAAGGGATTGCAAGGGGGGAAGGCACTGGAGATGTAAAAAAAAAAAGGGTAGATCAGTCCCATAGTTAGGAGATAATGGATTTTGGATTCTGTCATGAATCTGAAGTGGAAAGTTAGGAAAATCACTAGGGTCACACAGCAGAGGAGCCAGGCCTGTTTCACACCTCAAAACCTGCCCACCTGCTCTTCTCTAAGTTTGCAAGCAGCCAGTGGAGAACTGGCAACTTCTCCAGCTTCAGCTGTGGGAAAGCTTTATGTTTGTTTTGTTTTTACTGCATTGAGGATTGAACCAAAGGTTTTTATACTGAGCTGAAGCCCTGGCCCTTTTATTATTGTTTGCTTGTTTGTCTTTGAGACAAAGTCTTCCTAAATGGCTAAATTGCTCAATCTGGTCTCAAGTTTGCAGGCCAAACATACAGTAGTCTACCTGAGTGTTAGGATTACAGGCATAAGCCACAATACCAAGCAAACCTGTGATTTTTTTCTTTCTTTAAAAATTTATTTATTTGATACAGGGTCTCACTACATAGCTTGGACTCATAGTGTTCCTCCTGTCTCAGCCTCCCCAGTGCTGGGATTACAAGCATGTACCACCATGCCTGGTTTTGGGAGCCAGCATGGCATGTGGTGTTGAGGATTGAACCTGGGTCCTTGTGCTTGCCAGGCAGGTGCTTAGGCTGCTGAGTTATCTCCCCAGCTCCAAGTCTGTGGTTTTTGATGGAGCAGTTGTTTGCTTATGGTTATTTGTGGAGGAGGATGTTCTGGGCAGGAGAAAGGAAGATATAAAAATGCTAAAAATATTTTGTAATATTGCTAGTATTTTCATTACTACTAGTGACATTATTATTAATTTCTGTGTACATCTCCTCTTTCCATGTGTAAGTCCTCTGTGTGTATTCACCCTTCTGCTAGAGGTAGGTGGGGATCAGAGCACTCATATCAAACCAACTTCTTATTTCTGAAGATAAAAATTAGAGCAAGGCCTCTAGATGAATGGTTTGTATCATCACCTGTGTTTTTCGGGTTTTTCCAGGTACAGAAACTAAGACACGGATTAAGTAATTTTCCCGAAGTCATGCAGCTTGTAAGAAGTGATGCTTCATACGCTTTGGAAAGTCACTGCCCATGGAGAGAATAATGTAGAAAACTGGGTTGAGACTAGGCTGGGAGCTCGGGAGCGCAGAGGGCACAGAGACACATTGGTGAACCCCAATTGGAAGCCTTTCTCACACATTTTAGAGGGCTGGCAAGATAGCTCAGCGGTCTAAAGCGCCTGCTTAGACAAATGCAGGGACTGCAGTTTGATCACTGGCACCACATGTCGCGTCAGCTTTGCCTCCAGGGCGTGCTGAGCAGGCCATTAAAAAAATAAAAAAAAACATTTTAGATACCTCTCTAACGTTCTTTAACATGTTGCATTCTCCTCCACAGTTATCCAAACTTGTTCTTACAAGAAATCCTCTATAATACTCACCCTGCCTAAAGTCAAGCAGCTCAGGAAGAGAGACCAGGCTGGTCCCTGGCCACACACAGTTAGGCCAGGGCACACTCACGGCCTCTATGGTGGCAAAGTTGTGTTCATCTGGGGCCAGCATGGATGCCCAGCACCCGCATTCCTACTGTTGTGACTTTGCAAATACCTTACTCCCTCCAAGCCTCTGATTCCTCACTTGTTAAATGAGAGAAATACCATGTTCCAGACTGATGTGTAAGATGTAAGAGCAGAAGGAGCCAACTGTGTCACTGGGCAGAGTCCTTTTTCTAAATTTTCCCCGTCTGTCTAACTCAGCTGTCATAAATCTGCTCCTCAGGAATGTGACACTCAGGAATAATGGACTCTCCCCTCAGGGATAGCACCAGGCTAAGCACTATACACTGTCACAGAACTATCATATTTCCTATCTGTTTACCTAGGGATCTTTCCTGAAAGTTGTTTATTTCCTACAAAGTGCCTTTATCTCCTTTTCTGTCCCTGATTAAGATGTCCTGTGAGTCTGGCAAAGGTTAATTACAGAATGCCATCTTGACAGGACCCCCAGAAGCAAAGGTACCAGGCTGAACAGACACACATTGCCAGTGTATCTATCAGGGGATTTCAGATGAGATAAGGACCTGAAAGGTAGAGTCAGCAAAGCAGATGTCCTCTGGGTTGTGGGCAGGCTTCTGCCAGGTCTTTGAGAGTTTGAATAGAAGGAAAGGTCGAAATCGGATGACTTCCTCCTTGTCTATGGGACCTGACCAGAATCCCCACCATCAGATACTCTGGTTCTGTGGTTTAGATGTTTGTGTCTGCTCAAAAAATCATGCTCAAATTTTGTCCCCAAAGCAACAGCAGGAAGTGGAGCAGTTAGGACCTGATTTAGTCCTAAGGGCAGCACCTGATGGAGTCAGAGACCACTGTAGGGACAAAGCACCTACTCCTGGCTCCATAACCTGTTACTCATTAAAAGCGTAATTTGTGTTTTCTTCTGAGGTCAGGGATTTAAAAGCTCTTTTTAAAAACTGAAACTCGTGACTCTTTACCTGAGCCTATAAATGACCAATAAGTAACCAAAAGCAGAATAAAGCTTGCCCTTCACTTCTGTATCCTTTTAACCTTAAAACTTTGAATATTGGTATATGGCTACATTGGGAAAAGTTCACTGAACAAAGTTTGTTAGTTCTAAATTTACCTGGCCTGGCTCCTCCCTCTTCAAGATGGGAACAGCAAGGGAGGAATAAGTAACACAAATCTTGGGACTCAGAGGGACTCAGATTAGCAGCCTTTGCAATGCCCAGTTCCAGACACTTTTGCCTTGAAATAATGTCTAAAAATCTCCAGCCACTGTCCCGAACTGGTTGTCACCTGGCAGTCCAGAAAAAACAGAGTGTCACATGACTAAAGCCACCATGAACAGAGATAACATTTGATGGGAACAAAATCACAAGGACAGCACTCGGGAGGCTGAGGCAGAATTGTTGTGAGTTCAAGACCAGCCTGAGCTACAAAGTGAGCTTAAGGACAGCCTGAACTGCATAGTGAGACCCTGTCTCAAAAAGAAAAAAAAAATCACAAGGATTCCCCCAGGGCTGAGTATATGGTTGAGGGGACCCCAACACACCCCATAAAATTGGTCTTCTCTATTCTTTTGTGGGTAAGCCAGTCAGAAGCCCTTTATCAGAATTTGCCCCCATTTAGCTATCAAGCTAGAACTCTTTTACCATCTTCTCTTGCTTTTTAGATAAAGCTTTTACCTGTAAATTTAGACTATAGTTTTAGTTTTAATTTTCTATTTCTACTAAACCAAGGATCCATGCTTGCTGGCCACATGCCCTCATGGAGGGGGTTGAAGGCTTGATAGAAGGGCTGGAGGGAGCTGGTTAGACCCTTTGCCCCCTTCAACCATTCTACTGCATACAGACAAAGCATTCATGGTACAATTCTGGGGTCAAGGATGGTTCTTCACCAGACACGGAGCCGGCTGGTGCCCGTGTCTTGTACTCCCAGCCTCTAGCACTGTGGATTTCTGTTGTTTATAAAACTACTCTTGGCTATTTTGTTCTAACAGCACAAATGGACTTGGTTTTTAGGTCGAGACTCAGGGTGACTTACATCACTGGCTTTTTGCATTGCCAGCCTCATGACATCAGATTGTGAAACAGTTTATGTTGACATGGGCCAATTCCTCAACGTAAACCTACTTTACAAATATCTGTCTCTATTCCTGAGTCTCTCTTCATATCTGTTTCTTTATATTCATCTATATCCAATTGGCCCTGCTTTTCTAGAGAGCTCTAACAAAGACCCAAACACTAACCACCTTCTTGAGTCACATTTTCTGTTTGCTTCCACATATTTGCACGTGTAAAAATCTGTCTTTTCTCTTGCCAGTATCTTCTTTTTTTTTTTTTTTATGTATTTTAAGGAAGGGTCTATAGGGTGTTTAGGGTCTCACTACTAGATCAGACCCATAGTGATTCGCCTGTTTAAAGCCTTCCAAGAGTTGGGATCGCAGGTGCACATCTCCATGCCCAGGCTCAATCACTGTCTTAGTGTGCCCTGGGGCAGGGCCTGCATGGCAGGCCTGGGGATGGAACCCCTGGCCTCTTATCAGTTTAGCTTACAATTTATTTCATGTGCCCCCCCTGGCTCAGATTGAATCAATTTATTTAACTTGTGCCAGGCTTTAAAATGAGTTTTAATATCAATAGCATTGCCATGCAAAGTTAGAGCTTGGGATTTTTCTCCCTTAAACGAATAAAGTTTCTTAGATTTTTGGTTTGCTTTTAACAGGAAGTTGTAAAAAGTTTGCTTTTGCTTTTGAGAGATCTGCCTGGGAAACAAAGATCCTTTGTCTTATCAGAATAATTTCTGTGTCAACTAAGTGAAGGAAAGAGAAAAGAATAAAGGGAAAAGAGAGGAAGAATGTAAGTTAGTGACACTAGTAGTGTTTCTAAGTTAATAGAAAACGAAGGCTTGTGCAATATCATTTTGAGACTTTTTATGCCTATAACTTATACTGAGTAACTGCTTTAAAGTAATGTGCAATTTGATAATAATAAATAAAGTCAGAGTATCACATGACTAAAACAAAGATAATATTTGACTGGAACAACCATTAACTAACTATTGTTAGTTAATATGTACTAACTGTTAGTACCAACTATTGTTACTCTTCTATCATCTTGCTATAAAATTGTATTTTACCTTTTCCTCTAAAATAGAAAAGAATAATTTCTGTATCTTTCATTACTTACAAGAACCAAATCTTTTAAGAAAAAGTGACCTATGGCCCTATTTAATCAGGTGTTCAGACTTTTTCTTTTTTAACGTTTCTGATGACTTCCCCAAATCAAATTTTAGATAGGGTCTTCTTGACCTCCAACTGGCTTTCAGATCAAAAGGTCTGAAAGTTTCCTGGAAAACGTCAAAGGATTTTACCTCTCACATTGTTAAAAGAAGATACTAACCTAATTAGATGTTCTTAATATTCTAAATTACAGCACTGTGAAATATGAAGAGACGCTCAGCCTTCCCTATGTTATATTTGTCTGGATATTTGTTCTTAATATAAATACTTCAGAAACCAGATAAAGTTTCTAGGAACCTGTTAATGTCCTTGCTATCCTAGTATACATCCTGGAATAATGTTATCAGTCATAATTTTATTTTTTGTCTTTACATGTAATTTCCTTGTCTATTATATTAAAATAAACTCTCCTGAGATCTTTAACCATGGTCATTTCAAGCCTTTTGTCAGGCACAGATATTTATTGTTTTATTATGACACATTCCTGAATGCTTTTACAATCAGTCACAGTTCCAAGTGACCCATTTTCAATGACAGAGACTCTCAAAAACTCAAGCAAGGGACTTTAATGGGCACTGCTTATAGATTTCTGATGATATCAAGCAGGAATGAGTAGACTGAGTGAGGGTTTTCAGAACTAAAAGAGAAACTAATCAGTCCATAAGACTGCTAACCAAAGATTCAAGCAGAAAAGAACTGATCCCATGGGTATAATTAGCTGATGAAGGATGATTATAATTCTTACAGACCTTTTGTTTGGTGTTTTATTGATTCTCTAACATATTTTATGGTTGTAAGGAACCTCTGTCTCTTTTATTAAACTATAAACAGCAATTTAGTCAGTTGTAGTTCATAAATAGAAATGCAGGGTTCATTGTTTTCACTCTACCTTAACCCTTCAGAATTGAAAGATGATTTGAGCATTCTTTTTTTTTTTTTTTTCATTTTATGTATTTGGTATAGGGTCTCACTGTGCAGCTCAGACTCATAGTGATCCTCTTGTTTCAGCCTCCCCAGTGCTGGGATTACAGGTATGCACCACCACACCTGGACTCACTTGTGGCCCAGCGCACCCAGGGGCTGGACTGGTGTGGACTGTGGGACCAGGAATTGAACCCTGGTCCCTGCACTTGCCAAAGCAGGAGCTTAGTCCTCTGAGCTACCTTGCTGGCCCTCTGAACATTCTTATTCTTATTGCAACATAGTTACTTGCAGAAGCTGGACAAGAATCTGTACTCCTTGTAACAGAACAATCAGAACATGGGTCACATTACTGAGGCTTTGATTGAATTGCCATATCTGAGACTGATGTATCTAGAGTCAAATATGGCTGGACAATATTAAAACACTGATTTCGGCTTTACAGGGCCAACATTTTACAACATCCTGCATTTTTTGTTCAGCTTTCCTTTGCTGTGACAAAAGAACCTGAAAGAAAGAATTTTAAAGGTTTATGTTGGCTTATGATTTCTGAGGTTCAGTCCATAGTCACCTGGCTCCATAATCTCTGGGTCTGAGGTGAGGGAAAATATCATGGTTGGGAGTGCACATGTCACAGAGCTGTCCACCTTTCATGTAGCTGGGAAACAGAGAGAGAGAGACAAAGACAGAAGCAGAGAGACCGAGAGAGAGAGAGAGACAGAGACTGACAGAGAAAGAGAGAGACAGACAGAGAGAGAGAGAGAAACAGACAGAGCAAGTTCTTATAACCAAGTCCTCCTGCATGCCACTAAGGAATGATAAACTTAGTGGTTGATGAGCTCCTCCATGATACAGGTAGAGCCATCAGGATCAGTCACCCTCCAGAGGCCCACCTTTGAACATTGCTGGCTTGGAAACTAGCCCTGGACACATGAGGCTTGGGGGCATTTCAGATCCCAACTGTAACACTGAGTGCCAAGGTTCCCAGCCTTACAGATGAGTAAAGAAAGTCATTTTAATTACCTAGCATTCTTGGGTAATTAAGGATATTTTGAGAAATTGAAAGAGAAGAGGAATTCACCAGCATCTGTAGGCCTGAGTTAAATCTCAGAATACATTTTGAACTTGGCTTCATAGCCTCAAGAGGACTTTAAATATCCAAGCTGAGATTCCTTATAATAATTATAGTATAGCAGACTTAAAGAACATACAGGGTCAATTACTATATTCTGTTTGTTTGTTTTTTGTTTTATTTTATTTCTTGCTTATTTATTTATTCATTTTGTGGTAGTGGGGATTGAACTCAGGACTCTATAATTTCTTTTATTTTTTGCTTATTTATTTAGTGGTTGTTTTTTCCTGCATTTATGCACACAGTCAGGCCAAAGCTAATGAGAGTAGACATATTCTTTTAATTGTTATTTTATTTTAATTTATTTGATACAGGGTCTCACTCACAGCATGCAGTACTGGAGATCAAACCTGGTTCCTTGTGATTTCCAGGCAGGCACTTAGACCACTGAGCTATCTCTGCAGCCCCTTAGATTTATTTTGTGAACAAGGGGAATCTTGCCTTGATTGTTTTTGATCAAAATGGGAGCAACTGGAGAGAGAAATTTTATGTTTGATGGAGAAACCATAACCTATCCTTGCAATGATCAAATCTCATCCTATTCATTATCTTTGAGCAATTTTATCTCTTTAAAGCAGTTCTTGTCATCTTAGGCAGTTTGCCAGTAAGCACTGTGTCCAATATTCCTCCTGTCATTGAGAACTAAAACTTCTCTTTCCTCAAAACTACAGAAGCTGAAACTGGACAACTGGATGACTTGAAAGGATTTATTACAACAGCTTAGGCACTCGGAGAGTTTTCCAGAGTGTCTAGGTTGCCATGTCTACTGCAAGACCCAGCCACGACTCTGGCATTGCCATTCCCTTGCTCATTCCAGGGTCTAAAAATGCTTTGAGCCCAGGGGCTAGAAATCTCCCCTGGCTGAACTCTAGATTTTCAAATAAATGGGTTTAGAAGTATAAAAGGTAAAGCCATATTAATAGGCTGAGCTGTAAAAGGCTCAAGTCAACAACTTCTGACATTGGCAGTCTATGGATAACCCACTACTATTATGGAATACTACACGATATTGGAATATTTTGCTGAATTCATGCACCTACAGTATTTAAGTAACAATGGAATGCTCTTCTCTGACAAAACTAAACAAAAAAAGGGATACAAAAGAAGGACCATTTTGTATCTGTGTATTCAAAACAGGATAAATATATAGCTACTTTCTCCTAATTCAGTGAATACAAATATTTTTTTTAATAGCTTTCGTGGACAGGATATCATGTCTGCATCTTGTACAATGAATAACCACTAAGACAGCAATATGCAATGTATTTTTATTGAAAGTGCCCTACTAATTGGTTTTGAAGCTGTCTCATTGCTATTTGTTTCTCAATAAAATTATTTTAAAAAATGGGTTTATAATCTGTTCCAGCCACCAATCTTTAATTTTTTTAACTATATTTAGTACAGGGTCTTACTACACAGATCAGACTTGGGGATCGAACCCCAGTCCTTGCATCTGCCTAAGTAGGTGCTTTAATCCTCTGAGCTATCCAGTTGGCCCTCTGCCCACTAATCTTGTTTTTTATTAAATGCCTAACTACCCTGAATAAAATCCTTGACTGTTTGTACCACAAAGGTGTTAATATCATGAATGTATTAGTCTTACCTACAGCACGGCCCACGAATGGAGATACAACTGCGCCACTGGCCAGGCTTCCCAAGGTATTGAGGCTGGCTCTATCATATATGGGTCAATCAGGTAACTTGACACCTTACCTGTAAAATTCCTAGGGGAACTTTCAGTGAGATTCAGAGCATGCCACTACCACGATGCCAAATCTTTTTTTTTTTTCTGCACTCCCTTCATATACCTAAAGCAGATGCTCCTAAAGAATTCAACAGTCTTAAATCCCTCGCCCAGAAGTTTTGCAACTAAGAATGATTGACTGCACTCATTGGCAGTGGGACATTGGCATCAAGATAAGAAATCTCCTCAACAGACATTGTCACAAAACGAACTCATCGCCTATCTGCTCTCCTAAGGATCTATTTATCTTTTCTACAGGCCAATTTCTTGCCTGTCAGGGTTCTTTCCTCTTTTATGATGGTATATAAGCCTCAAATTTTGTCATTTCCTTGGATTACCATCTTTGCTGAACTTCCACACATATGTATGAATAAAAATCTTGCCAATCTACCTTTTATCAATTAAATTTCCCTAATTCATGAACCTAAGATGATAAAAGGAAAGTTTGCCATTACTACAATAAAATAGACTCCAGCCCACAAGTTCAAGTGAATTGATAGCTAACTGTATTATACTAATTCTTCTTTGTTCAGAGGGTCCGATCATGGGCCAGAGAGCTGGAAAATTCACTAAGTAAACATGGAATAGAATATCCTTCTCACTGCACTTTGGCTGGTGCCAGAGAGAATTCATATTACCTAACACTTCCTCTCCCACTGACCTCTAGGGAAACCCAGCCAGATGCAATAACTGGGTTTTATTTTTATTGCTTTGACTAGGCAAGGTTTGAATAACCACTTACCCTGACTTTTTATTGGGTCCTTAAGAATGGTTTAGATTCTTTAAATAGTCATGACCTTTCCAGGGGACATTTAAAAAGCTTTTTCTAGGCATTAGCAATGTTAGCTACAGTGATCTAATGGAGCCTCTGCCAGCTGCTACTTTTTTCCTGTTTTTTTTTTTTTTTTTTTTTTTTTTTTTTTTTTTTTTTTTTTTTTAGGGGGTATTACTTCAGAGGGAAGGGCAAGCTAGAACACTGCAGGAGCACTTTTAGACAAATAAAGAAGATGGGCTCTTCTGTAGGACAAGTAATGTACCCAGGGTCTTGAAGCAAAAGAGATGGTGGGTCAAAGGAGGTGAGGAAGGAGTTGAGGGACAGAACTGCTAGAGGTCAAAAAGATTTAAGATCAAATGCATTGTTAGTTTGAACCTTGATTGAAAGAAATCAAGTGTTAAAATTGATTTTGAGAAACTTGGGGGAAATTTGAATGTGGATTATGTACTAGAAGATTCAACTACAATTGAATCTTGGATTGTGTGTAATAGTAATACTTGTGTGATTGTGTGACTGTGTGTGTGTCTATATATATATACGTCATCTGTTAGAGTTACACACTAATATGTTTAAAAACAGCTGAAATTTGCCTTAAATACAAAAGGAAATAAAATAATGGTATCTTTTGTTGGAGGAAAGAACACAGATTAAACACCAATAGAAATATAATGATAATTATTAAAGTTAAATAAAAGATTCATGGGGTTTATAACATTATTCTGATTTGGAACGTTTGAGATTTTGAAAAGTAAAATAAAAAGATACACTTTGTGACATGTCATAAAAAAAGAAGGAACATATGTATGCCTTAAAAAATAGAATTTATGGCATTTGTTGCAAACCTCAACAGTTGACTCATAGGAATTCATTCAAAAGAAAGAATGGGATGTGTAGGAAGATCAGTAAATAGGTGTTTGTCTTAGAGGGGTTAATATGCTAATACATGGAAAGCAATCATTGGAAACGATCAAAAGCTAGCTTAGCATGAAGTAGTGGTACATTCTGCCAACATTGACAATGGTCTTCTTGAAGGATACTTACTAGCATAAACCTTTTTCAAAAGTTAAAAAAAGAGTTACAAAATGATTAGTCCACCATAATCAAACTTTTATTAAAACTAAAAGAGAATGGAAATATTCTGTTAAAAGAAAATAAAAAAATATATCTCAAGACAATAATAATTTTCTCTAGGGAGAATACGAATGTATCATTCTCTACTTTTTCATTCTCTGTATTGCCTTAAGGTCTAAAAGTATGCAACTGGGGCCAGCCATAGAGCTCAGTGGACTAAAACGCCTGCTTAGGCAGAGTGCAGGGGTCGGGGTTTGATCCCTGGCCCCGCCCTTGGAGCTCACTGAGGCTGGCATGAGACTGGACATTGCAGCACGCACCTGTCATTTCAGCACTTGGGAGGCTGAAAACAGAAGGATCACTAGGAGTCCAATCTGTGTAGTGACACCGTGTACTAAATACTAATCAATATGTATTTGCTTTCAGGCTAATTCACAAAGAATAGAATAAAGTTCTTGATGTGAAATGTCATATTTTACAAATCCAGAAAGCACTAACTTCTTTCAGAATTTTCTACTTGAATGAGTACACATCTAAAATACAATGTAATAATTTTAAGTGCCCAGCTTGGAATTTTACTTGTGTACATACCCAGCTAGAAACACTACCTGGACATTCTCAGCACCTCAGAGGGTTTCCTAATGACTTCTCCCACCCTTCAACCCTTTCCCCACTTAGAAGTGACCACTACTTGACACACATAAGTATTAACAAGTTTCTGCTCTTCTTACATATCATGTAAATGGAATCATGCAATATGCAATTTTACATATGGGTTGTATGACCTAATATGTCTGTGATCCATTTATATTGTTATATATTTGGATAATTCATACTTCTTTAGTAACTATGCAGAATTCTGCAATACAAATATACAACAATTTACTTACTATTATTTTGTTGTTGGGGCATTTGGGCTATTTCAAATGATTGAATATTAGGAGTAATTCTTCCATACTTTTGTTTAACTCTCTTTATAGGCATAAATACTCATTTCTCTTAGGTATACATCTACAAGTGAAATAGCTGGCTAACTTTACAATGACTACCCAATCATCTTCCAAAGTAGTTGTACCAGTTTATATTCCTACTCACGATGTACATGGCTCTCAGCTGTTTCATATCCTTGACAATATGGGGCATTATCAGTCTTTTAACTCTTAGCCTAAATAATTTTTAGCAGATAATTGCCAAATTCTTGATAGATAAATAGCTAAAGAGGGGCTAGCCGGGCCCCTTTTAGTTGCAAGTGAAGTGAATTCGGGTCATAATAGTGTCAAAGAAACCAGAAATTATGGGCTCATATACCATTGGGAAGCTGTGAATATAAGGTGCTTCCTCACTTTTTCATGTCATCACACACATAGCATAACACGGATATATAGGAGTCCTTTTTTTCTCCCTGGTGCTGAGGAATCAAACCCAGGGCCTTGCACATGCTCTGCAAGTATTCTACCACTGAGCTACAGCCACACCTACACAGGGGTAATATAAAATTAAGCTGCCAATAGTTACAGATAGAGGCATCCTTTCCTAGTTAGCTGGCCAAGGAACCATTATCTCAGGAAAATTATAATCCCATTGCCTTTGGTATCCTGGTTTGAGAACTCCAAGGTAGGTGACAAGTGACACACTAAGGAATTGCTATGGAAACCAGGCGAGTAGATGGGAACTGAGGTTCAATAATCCCAAAACTTACTTCCTACTTCTGACTGATTCATCTCTCATCTCTTTTTCCCCTCTTTGCTTTGGTCCTGGACTTTGGCATGGGATGGGAATGGTAGCCACCCATCCAGAGTGGGCATTCGAGCCGACCATTCTCCTGTATTTGGGCATCTGATGAGGGTGGTGACCATTGTGGTACTGCATGGACAAGTGAACCACTTAGACCATGAACCATGAAGCAGAGGAGGAATGACAAAAAAAAAGACCAGGGTCCCTCGATCTTCCAGGCATGGCCGCAAGATCAGGGAATCTTGTACCAGAACCCAATCTCAAAGGTTCTACCTTCTCCCAATGGCAACACCAGCCATTGACAAGGAACTTTTGAGAAATATCATCCGAATTCAAACCATAGCCCTAACTGAGTATGACACCATATTAATTTTATTATATGTGCAAAGACCTATTTCTACATTTTCTCATAGATACCTGGGATCAGAAAGAAATTGTGTGGCCAAAGTAGCCTAGGCAGACAAAAACATTCTCTGCTACAGTTCGCTCTGATGAATAAAATAAATTATTCAGCTTTCTGGTGTTGTGTTTATTGCAAATTCATTTTGCAAACTCACCGAGCAAGTATGTTGGGTATGTTGACATGGACGACAGTGAGTTGCTTTAAAAACACGATTACTGATAACATGTGTTTTAAAAATCATTCTGGGGTAAAACTGTCAGACAAACTTCAGGTTTCTGACTAAGAGAATCACTCTGATGCCCCCTTAATTTCTGAGACAAAGTGATGGTGGATTCATTACAAAGAACAGCTTTAGAAAAATTATGAACTACAAGTATGTGTGTAACCACTAAAAATAGTTATTTTTTAATAACTGCTGAGAGGCTGGAATTTGGCTCCACAGCAGAGCTCCTGCCTTGCATACCCAAGAAGGCCCTGGGTTCAATCCTCAGCAGTAACACCAAAAAAAAAAAAAAAAAAGATTATCAAGCTAATAACTGCTGAGGAGTAGGTTTTGTAGGAGCGTGGCAGTTATAGGTGAACTATGTCCCCTCAGAATTCTAAAGTGAAGTCCCCAACCCCAGTAACTCAGAATGAGTCTTAAAAGATGTTCTCAAGTCAAAATTCGGTTATAAGTGAAGATTATATTGCAGTGTGACTGGTGTTCTCCTAAGAAGAGATTAGGACACAGATAGTCACTGGCCAGGGGACACACAGGGAGACGTCCTCCTATAACCCCAGGAGTTAAGCTTTCCAAGAAATCAACCATGCCCACCCTTGATCTCAAGCTTCTAGACTCCAGAATTTTGATAAAAGAAATTTTAATCATTTAGTCTGTTTCTGTGTGTGATGTCTTTTTTTGTGGCAAGACCAGCAAATGAACACAAGTACTTATAAAAAAAAAAAAAAAAAAAAAAAAAGAGGGTTAAAGCAGAGGTGGTGGGTATGAGCAGTTAATGTTTTTGTCTGTCTAGTCTACTTTTTTTTTTTTTCAGTACTGGGACTTGAACTGGGGACCTTGCATTTTTCCAGGCAGTCATTTATGCCGCTGAGCTATCTCCTTGGCCCTGCCTTGGCTACTCCGGCCACACATTTTATTTCTAATCCCTGGTATCTATGAACACATTTGTAAATAGGTCTGCCTTTACAGGCAGTCATGGAACACTTCCTTCGGATGTGCCTCGCCCATATCCCTGGCCGTGTGGGCCAAATCTGCCAAGCACAGAGGTAGGTGCAGATTAGCCTCAGCACGTTAGCGATGCCCCACCGGCGGGAGCACAGTTTCATTCAGGAACAGATTCGGGATCTAAGTTAGGCAAGTGAGGCTTAGAAACATCTTCCAGAGTCTTCTGGGCAAGAAACTCTCTTGTTTTACAAGAAAGCTGGAGGAGACGCCTATTTTCTCTTTCTATAAGGTGTGGAAAAGGAAGCAGGTGGCCCTTAGATCTACTGACAACCGTTTTGTGGTCACAAATTGTGATCGTTTTACCATGAAATGATGTCACAGAGGGCAGGGTGTAGCAAGAAGGAAACAGTCACTGGGGATATCACTGAGCTCTGTAGTAAACTTAAATGTCTTTATAATGACATACGCAATAAATACTCTTTCTTAGTTAAATGCATGATCACTATAACATACTACTATACTGGTTAAGAAATAACGTATTTTTTATACATAGACTTGTGTTACTTTGATAGTCTTAGAGAAATAACTAAAAGCAACCATTAGCATCAAGACTCTGATAGAATTGTTTTAGGAAAATTCCATAATAAGTAAAAAAAAGTTTTGATCCCCAGGCCTGCCATTCCGGCCCTGCCCCCAGGGCGCTCTAAGACAGCAATTGAGACTGAGCATAGTGGCACACACCTGGAATCCCAGCTCTTGGGAGACTGTAAACAGGTGGATCACTACAAGTCTGATCTAGTAGTGAGACCCCGTTCACCCTATAGACCTTTTCCTAAAATACAAACAAACAAACAAACAAACAAAAAAGAATAGAAAAAAGTAAGAAGAACTTCCTATCAGGATCTTATTTCAGGAAATCAAATAAAAAATAAATAAATAAATCACAAGCAGTTATAATAACCAATCTTTCCAGGGCAGTATGTGTTAGGCTCTGTATTATACATGGTCAGAAGAGGGCTACACAAAGACTGAATTCTGCTAATCCAATTTCTAAGCCCCCACTTTGGGCCAGTCTAAGTTTGCAGCGTGAGGAATTCTAATCCTCACAGCACTTCCCAAACTCAGGCTGATAGCTGAGGAAATTAATCCACGAATTGAGTAACATGGGGAGGACCCACTTCGATGTATTATGCCAAAGGGTGAATTGTAAGGCACAGGGTATTAGGTTTAAGAGATTAGCAGGCAAGAGGATAGATATAGTGAAAGAGCTGCCAAAACTTAGGCCTCAAAAAACCTCATGGTTGTGAGCTCATCACTTTCTTTTTGTACCTAAAGAATAAGGGAGAGAAGTTTTGGGCTTTGCCTACAGCAAAACAGCAAGATGGTGGCAAAGGTACAATAATAACACAGATCCTCTGTCCACAGTGTGTTTTTCTAGCCTACAACACTGTGCTTTATGAGCTATAGGCGTAGAGAGGCTCTGAGTCTGCTTGACTTGGCAGATTTTCTCTGACATAGCCCCAGTATTCTGCACCTGTTTATCTGATAACAGCCCCTCGTTTTTCCCACAAGAACCCCTCATCTCCAGCATGCAGCTTGGAGGGTCCTTATAAGTCCCCCTGCCCTGAATACATGATCTTAGTTACAGCCTCTTTGTCCTAACAAATGGAATTTTTCTATGACTTATTGTGATGATAAACTTGTGTTTTCCTTAAGAAATCTAGAGTTAATGTCTGTTGTTCACAGTGGAAGGCCCTTTATCGGTTCCAAGTGTCAGTCACATAAGAGTAAACAAAACACCAGTTGAATGAGGGTTCTGTTAACTGTTGCTCTTTAGCCAAAGCCCACTCACTGCCTACTTTGCAAATAGTTTCACTGGAAGACAGCTTTGCCCATTGGCTTATGTACTGGCTGGGGCTTTTCTGCTCCAATGATAGAGATGAGTAGCTGCAAAATAAACAGGGTGGCCCATGAAGCCTACAATCCTGACTCTGTAGCACTTTATAGGAAATGTTTGCAAGTTCCTGACTTAGGCAGATGAAGTCTAGGGGCTCAACAGATGTCTCTAAAGCCAGGTCTCCCAACCAAGCAGCGTTTCAGCTTCCTTCCACTGTGACTTTCTTGGGCTTTTTCTTGCTGTAGTAAGAAGACACGAAACCAACATCTGTTAGCAAAGACAAAGTTGGGGACAAAGGCACAAGAAAACCTCATTGTGTAGCATTTCCACAGTACAAATACAATCAAAATCTTCTCCTCCAGGTTGATGACACTGAAATATAGTGAACTAATAAGGGAGCAATTAACTTCTGATATTTACTTTTCCTCTTAGCCTGTTAATTGTGAATTTGAATAATGTGATGTTTCATACAGGCTCTGTCTGACAGCTGGCTTGTCCAGGCACAGCACTGGCTTCTACTTACTCACACCATTATGGGGAACTCTTTTAGCATGATAAACCAAATATATATTAAATGTCAATAAGAAAAAAAAAATCCAACACACTACAGAGGATTAACTGATAAGCCAGGGAATATGAGAAGGAGCACATGATTTTAGGCCCCTGAGTAAAGCCGGCAGTGGTGCTAAGCAGGAAGTGTCTCCTGTGCTTCTAAAGATTGCATTGTCACTCAAGAGCCTCCAGATTTAATGGTGACTTAATCCACGCTACTCTCAGGACATAAAACAGTCTGTTATCTCAGCCTGACAGCTAATCCAGAAAGCTCCGTAGGAAGAAATCAGCCCACACAGGAAGGCCAGGATCCAGAGAAATATAAAGGCTAACCCTACGGACATGCAGGTAAGTAATGAATGCTGTCCCTATAGAACATAATTCAACAATACCACAAATGGTTCCAGGAAGCACTAGCAGTGGAAACTTAATGAATATCTCAGATCCAAAGAATGCTTGGAAATCAAAAGGATTTTTCTATGCGCCTTCTGCTGTGACTTCCACAGTCTCTCTGGAGTAGATAGGACCACTACCTTGTAAATGAGAACATAGAAACACTAAATGGTACACAATTGAGCTGTGTCTTTTTTCTCGTCTTCTGACTCTAGACTCTGTTCACTATGAGCTGTAACCCACAAATGACATGGCATTGGCTTAGAGTGTGATTACCTCGCACAAATCAAAGCTAAAGAACCTAAAGTGCCACAATACAAAGTGCTTGGCCCTGGTGTGGTACATTGCCATTTTCAATGCAGTTGCTTAGTTCACAGATATCAGCATATATAGTTAGTCTGAGCAAGAATCCTACCAATTAACTGCTAGTTTCAAAAACCTGCTGAAGATTCTCGGAATTATTGCCTTAACCATCTTGTGCATATAATTATATGATTTCCTAGCCTTTTTCCTTGCCCTCTATTTGTTGTTTAATCCTTAAATTCTCACTTTCTTTTTAATTAATTGTGTTATACCTTTCTATTTTTATTTCTTCTGTTGATTTCTTACACTAGGGAAACTCTACAATATTTACACATGTGGGTCTGGTTTATTTCACTTATGAGTGTATCTTCAAGTGGCATCAACTTAAATATAAAGGCTTCGAGTAAGGTTCAAGTCAACAATTTCTGACATTGCCAGTCCTATGGATAACCCACTACTGTTATAGACTACTGGATTATATTGGATTATTTTACTGAATTCGGGAACCTACAATATTTAAATGGCAATGGAATACCCATCTCTGAAAAAAACTAAACAAATAAAGGGGATACAAATGAAGGACCATTTTTTTATCTATATGTACAAAATAATAATTAGGATAGATATACAACTACTTTGTCTTAATTCAATGAGATGAAAGATTTGTACTAATAGAGTTTGGACAGGATGTCATGTCTGCATCTTGTACTATGAATAACCACTACAAAAACAACAATGTATCAATTATTTAAATTGTCTTACTAATCGACTTTGAAACTCATTGCTATTTGTTTCTCAATAAGATTATTTTTAAAAATCTGAGAGACATTTGATGATAAAAATAATAATAAAAATAGGTAATATAACAACCATTGGTAATTAGGTATTCCTGTCGTGAAAATTGTAACATATATATTGTTATATTTTACCCTGTTAAGGCCATTTTTTCTATTTCCTTTTGCTTCTGTTTTTACTCTTTGAAATGCATAGTGAGACCCTGTCTCAAAAAGACAAAAAAAAAAAAAAAAAAAAAAGAAAGAAAAGAAAAATTCTTTTAAAAAATAATACAAAGTGCTTCTTTAGCTGTTGATTCTATTAATGTAATCTGCATTCATCCGATCTAAAATGATGTAGGCAAATTTAGCTCTGGAATTTGACTCTGAAAGCAGTAGATGTCAACATGTTGGGCTAAGGATAATGTGGTTTAGAGTTCAGGTTCTAGGGACAGGCTGCCTACATTTGAATCCAGCTCTGCCACTGCTGGCTGGATGGTATCTGGCACATTATTTAACTGCTCAGTGACATGGTTTCCCCATCTGTAAAATAGGGGTATCAATGGTCCTTCATTCATGAGGTTGTTTGAACAGTAAAAAAAAATACGTAAATAAACTTTCTAGAACAGTCCTGGCACATAGTGAGTCCCTAAAAGATAGTAATGGCTAGTAGTTTTGTCCAAGTCAATACTGTGGTCATGACTCTGCACACCTATTAGCTTCAGAAACCAAACTTATATGGAAACACTATTGATTTGTGATTTGTTTTATTCTCCCATGATCATTAGTTCTAAGAACACCATGTATTTATATTCACACATTTTATGTTCTCTAAATTATTCTGCAGAAAATATCTTCTTACCGCTTCCTCAATAATGAAATGATTGGCATCATTTTTACACTTAATGAGACTCAGAAAGGATGAATAATGCCACTTATTCACAATGCAGCCAGGTTACCTGATCGTAGCAGTTGGCTCAGGAAGCTGCATTTCAGTTACTTCAGGAAGCTTGCTTTTTTGTTTTTTTTTTTTTTTTTGGTGGAACCAGGGATTGAACTCAGGCCCTTGTGCTTGCGAGGGAAGCACTTATTCCACTGAGCCACCTCCCCAGCCCTCAGGAAACTTATTTTTAAGGGCTAAATGTTAGGCATTTTTGGATACATGAGCCTTCCCTAATGGCTACATCTTATTGTTTGCTACCTTTCAACACAATCATCCTTCCTTGTTTTGGAGGAGCTTCTACTCTCTCAGTTTCAGCTGTGTAGTTTGAGCAGAACTAACTCTATATCAGCTCCGTGTTGGATCCTGACAAATACATCAAACCCACTTCCGATGACCTGATTGGATAAACTAATGTCACACGACCCCGTTTGGGCCAATGAGAAATTGTGAATACCACATTTGCATTCAGAAGATACAGTACAAGATTTCCTCTCTTCATGTGGACAGTGTGGGATAAAAAGTACAATAGCCATAGCTGTTGTGCTGTCAGAAGAGGGCAGCTGGGAGCTGCCTCAGAGGAGTGCGGACACGCCATGCACGCGAGCGAAGGATGTAGTCAGCAGTAATGAAGGCAGGGCGTGGTGGCGCGCCTGTAATCCCAGCGCTTCGGAAGCTGAAAACAGGAGGATCACTGAGTCCAATGTGTCTAGTGAGATCCTGTAGACCCTGCACTAAATACAAAAGAACAAAAAACAAAAACAAAACAAAGAAACAAACAAAAAAAGTAGTGAAAGCAGAGTAAAACTACGGGGGAAAATTCCGACTCCTTAGTGATACACTCTGGGCCACCTGAGAAAGCCTCACTGGAAGCCCTGCTCTAGTCTGGATGTTTCAGTCATGTGAGTCTAAAACTCCTTTTGACTGTGAAGTCCTCATGTTGGCTTTTCAATCACACGAAGGCAAGAATGCTGTCTGATGAGCCTCCCAGTGTGACCTCAGACACAAGGAGCACTTGGCAGTGGACCCGCCCATCATCTCGACATGGAACCTGCACCCTTCACAGTGCTTACGTCTGCTTCTCAGTTTCCTGCATTCCGTATTTTATACAGTACCTCTCCAAGAGTTAATAGTCCATTTTATTCCCCATCAGGAGGGGGAGAATTCAGAATATTAAATCCCTCTTTTATCAGAAGAGGTTTGTATGTGATTTACATTATAAGGACCTTACTAGCTTGAAAAAATGGGGAAAAGTCAAGGAAACCAGCCCCTCTCCAGGCCAAACCCCCACAAACACATCTTCGATAATCCAGCTTCTGATGCTTGCTACATGGCTTAAACCTTTTCTGCCTTTCTGTCTCCCTCCATGGAGCCTATCTAGTGATCTGCCCTTCAGCAGTTCCCCTTTCCCTTTCCTAGATGCCCAGGATATTCTTCCCTGCTCAGATCTCTATTTCATTATATTGCTTAACCTGTGCCTTGAAATCTTGTCCAGGGGCCGACCCATGCCCTCCAGAACTCTGTTTTTCTCTTCTGCACCATCACCCATCCTCTCTGTTAAGTGTTACACAAGCAAATAAGTTGAACTGAAGTAGGCACAAATGCACACCATGAGTCAGAGCCCCTGGTAGCTTCACAAATCCACCTTTCTTAGATGAGTTCAAAGTAAGTTGAAATGACACTGGGAAAATTTTTTAGATTTGCCAAATCATGGGCTGGGAGGAATTGAACCAACTCATCCAAAGTTCTCAAATAGTACAACTTGTGTGAAGTACTGTGAGCAGTGCGATATAAAAACAGTCCCGAGTTGTGTATGTGAGTGACTGACTTTCAAAAGCAAAGCAAGCTGGACGTGGTGGTGCACACCTGGAATCCTAGCTACCAGGGGAATGAGGCAGGAGGTTGGTCATGAGTTTTAGGCCAGCACACGCCAGATAGCAAAATCCTGTCTCAAAAGAAAACATGCTAATATCTGGGGATGTAGCTCCGTTGAAGAGAACTACAGGTCAGTGAGTTTAATCCCAGTTATAGTGTATATACACACAGATGCATACAAATAATAATAATAAATAAATAGTAAAAGCAAAGATAGACAAATAGAATTATATTAAAAGCAGGAGGCCCAGGGAGATGACTCAATGGAATGTGCATTTCCCTGGCAAGCACAAGGACCTGAGTTCAATCCCAGATTCTGCCAAAAAACAAAAAATATAATAAAATAATATAATATAATAATACAATAATAATATAAAATGATATAATAAAATTTTTAAAAAGAAAATAAAAGCAGGGATTTGGTCTACTAGAAAAGAAGACTGGAAGCAGCTGAAGTTCTCATATTCAGACTATGTGATGAACTCTAGAAATCAAAAACAAAACCTTGGCACTGGAACAGCCACTACACAAAAGAAGATACTCATGTGACAAAGTGCACAAACTCATTACTCACCAAGAAGATGGCAACTGAACCCACCAGAAACCAGCATGGTAAACAACTGTATAACACTGTTCATGGAAATCCAAATAGAGCCCTTTGGGAAGAGCCCTAGCTTCTACTAAGCAGCGTAGTGACTGCTGAGCTGGCATGACTTAAAACTGAAGGAGCGCAAACTATAATACGCACTAACAATTCCACTTCCACTCCTAGATCCACTGTGGAATTGGCCAGCCAACTATGAACACAGACCATATTTATAGAGAGCTGTGAATCTGTATGAAAAATGATAAATCCCCCAAAGAATTAGAATGTTGTTTAAATTGCCCATCAGCAAAGTATACAGACACACCATTGTTACCATTCAGTGTGTGTTGAGATGTTTATACAACACAGTTCATCTGATCCTCCCCACTCTGGATCATATACTATGACCATGACTTTATAGATGGGCTCCTAGAAATAGGAAAACTCACACAGCTAAATCAAGAGAGAGCTGGGGTACACTCTTGTCCAGCCTTTAAGACCTGTCTATCTTGTTGCTTTCATGAAGGCAGGAAAATCTTGTGAATGAGGGGAAGGAAAAAGAGTTCTAAACCTTCCCTGAGCCACAAATTCTCAGGCCCCTGTGCTGTCCACTCACCTAGATGCTAGCCTGCTTCTGGAAATTGTTAGTGTGACTTTTTATCTTTTTCAGTTCTCCTCTCAGAGCCTAGATCTAGACCAGGAACCAGCCAACCATAGCCCACAAGCCAAATTTGGCCGGTCATCACTTTCTATAAAGTCATGTGGTAATACAACCAGACTCATATACCTATGATACCTAATATCACTGATGCTTGTTTTTCTACACTGGTGACATTCAGAAGTTGGCAGCACAGATCCTATGTCCCTTAGTGGTTAAAATACTTTCCATCTGCCCCTTTATAGAAAAGGTTGCCAATCCCTGGCCTAAACTAGTAAAACTTCCCATGTGGTCATCCATTATGATAACAAGAAGACTTGATTACCTCCTGTTTTGGTCCTGCACAAACCTTCTGGTTAGCCAGGACTCATCTGCAAAGACAGACAGCTGGATGTCCTGGGTTCTGCAGGACTCTATGGGTCTCCAAGGCTGCTTTCTGCTCCTGACAGCCCATTGCCTTCTCCAGTAGCTAATCCTGGAAGGACTTGTTTGGAGCAAGATGACTATAGTCATCTCTGTGAACTCCATTTATGTCTAATCACTGCACCGCATAATATTGATTTTGCATCTCCTTTACAATGTCACGTTACATTTGTTGTATGCTGTATCTGATCCCAACACTAAACCCTGTTCATGCATATTCTGTGCATAATGAGTTGCTCATGGAATGCAGCCAATTGCCCACAATTTACACAAAATCAAAGGGAACACTGGCCAGGCATGCGGGGCTATTAGCTCATAGCCTAAATTAATCCTGAATGTGTAGCTGATAAAAGAGAACCACTACAAAGCCAACAGCCTAAAAAGAAGTTGAGATTTCCTAGAGTAAATATCAAGAGAGAACTAAGTTCATTTATGGATGCACAGTGATTTTAAAGTTCTAAAGCCAAAGCTATTTGCTTAAATTAAATAATTTCCATCTTGACTAAAGCTTTCAATAAAATAATATTAGGTTTTCCTAAACACATCTAAACTGTGCAAATTTAAATTTTATGCTGGGAAAGGAGGTGAATATATATTCACATCCTACTTGTTCAGTTGAAAGTATTAGTTTTTTTACCTTTTTAAATTATTTTATTGGTACAGTTTAGATATTTATAATGATCACATGCCTCATGGGAATTTGAACCTGTGCAGGGCATATGTTACTGGCCTCTTCAGGGAGCTGGAGTTCTTCAGGACAGGGCTACCTTTATAGCTGTGTGAAAGCATAAGCTTTTGATAATAGCTAAGTTTTTCTAATATCTTAAAATGGATCAGCCTCTATTTTTTGTCTTATTTACTTCCTCACTAGCAATGAACAAGTAGTATTATTATTCACATTTTATTTTTTTAAAAACATTTTATTTATTTATTGGGTACACAGTCTTCATATACAGCTTGGACTCATAGTGATCCTCCTGTTTCAACTTCCACAGTGCTGGTATTGCAGGTGTGGGCCCCCCTGCCCAATTTCAGCAGCCAACACAGTGGTACAACATGGGGTACTAGGGATTGAACCTGGGTCCTTGACCTTACCGGGCAGGCGCTTAGGCTGCTGAGCTATCTTCCCAGCCCTATTCCCATTTTATGATGGAGGAAATTAATATGTAGCATGGCTAAGTAATTTGTAAATGTTCCTACTATCGTTTATAAAATTCCATTGCATTGTGCTTCACAGTGCTTATACATGCATCATAAAAAAATTATCAGTATTCATTTTCTATCTCATTTATGGGAGGAATTAGGCTCTTCATTTAACAAAGGATGCATTGCAACCCTATGACACAGCAGGCACTGTCCTGTGTTAACCAGGCAGGATTTCACTTTGCCATCCCAACAACCCAACGATACTATCATTATATTCATTTTTCCTTTGATTCATCTGAGACAGAGAGCAAAAACAGCTTGCTCAAGTTCTGAGAGCTGATCATGATAGTGAAGTGCCTTGAGATGGTTCAGAAAACATCACCTCAATGCACCAATGAACCGTGTTTCAGATCCTGAGATGTCCAGATGGAGTAAGATCGTGGGCCAGAGCTGGAGCAGAGCCTAACATCTGTGCTGACTGAAACATGAAAGAAATTGGAGTTTCCCAAGAGATGGAGAAATAACAACAGTTGGTGGCTGGTGCAGGGAAAAGGGCATACAGGAGAACCCTCGAAGGGTAGCCAAGTGGGGTTTTGGAGGGAAGCAGCCCTGCGAAATGTGAAAGTCGTCAGTGGCGTGTGGGCATGTGGCGCATGCGCTGCGTGTGCAACCCCGCCCCCTCTTTCCTCACACCCAATCAGAATACTGTGAGCAAAGTCTACCAGGCCCAGCAATGTGAAGAGATCTTTCTAGAGTAACTCTTGAGTTAGCTAAACCCTGGCTGCTTCAAAGCAAAACCAGCGACTGCTCATGGGGCTGCAGAAGCCCACTGCCAAGTAATCAGCTGATCTCTCCTCACAGTTCTCTACGTAACTTTCAGGGAACTTAAATTTCCCCATCCGCACCTCAAGATTCCACTGAATTAAGTACAGTATCCCCAAGCATTGATACTTGTAAAAAATGGCTCATTAGCTGTTGAGACTGCACTTCTATCCTGCTTACTGTGGTGCTTTACATATTAACTCATTGAAACATCACATCAGTCCTGTCCAGTAGGTACTGTGATGGTCTCCATTTATTTTTTTTAAAAATGTATTTGGTACAGAGTCACACTACACAGGTTGGATTAGTGATCCTCCTGTTTTCAGCCTTCCCAGCGCTGGGGTTACAGGTGTGCACCACCACACCCGGTCTCGAGGGGCTGTCGCAGTATGTGGTGCCAGAGACTGAACCCCAGTCCCTGTATCTGCCTAAGCAGGCACTTGGTCCACTGAGCTATTTCACTGGCTCAGTGGTCTCCATTTCATAGTAAGGAAACTAAAGCACAGAGAAGGTAAATGACTGGGACAAAGCCACACAGCTGCTTCAAAAAACAGTTGGGATTTGAACCTGTTGGTGTGACTTCCGGGCCCATGCTCTGCACCCCTGCACTGAGCCCTGCAGGCGGGACCTCTCCTGGAGTGCAGTGGACTGAGAAGAGCTCAGGTGGCAGGGTCTCAGGGACTGCCGATCTTCCATCTGTGGTCCTGCATTGGTAGTGTCTGTACTCTTCCTCGAGGAAGATTCAAACAGCAATCAGGTGAGGTCCAGTAGCAGAGTCGATCAGCGGGCGGTGCTTATACAGCAGCAGTATAAAGACTACCGTGTGGCTTCTGGGTCTTGATTTTGGGGCTTTGACTTCTTTTACAAGGAAAGATATTGGTCTCCAAGCCCCTCCCCACCTCCATGTCTGATCACCTCTGAACAAGCTCACCAGATGCTCCCAAGATACAGCATTTGTTTACACAACACAAGGACAGGAGGGCTAAGATAAAGCTGTCATTGATGGATTGTAATAAACATATTTGTTCTGCCTTTAATTTTAAAGAGAAAAAACTAAAAATAACACAGTGGTGTATTGTTAACTGGTGATCAACTTGTTATACCCAGCTGAAATGAACTAGAGCCATTCTGGGTGTGGGAGGCCCACCTGAGGGTTGTTGCCAGGAGTATTAGAGGCAGAACTGGAGAAGCTGTTGGGAGACTGTTAGAGAAGCTGTCCGGAGGAGCTGTTGGAGCTGTTTTAGGCTCCTGGATCTCTTGGGCTACTCTTCTGGAGAAACTTGTCATTCTGGCTTTCCTGATGAACTTGGCTGTTCTTGTCAGAGGAGGAGTTCAGGACCCTCATTGTCACTGAAAGGGGCTGCGGTCCATTTCGGTGGAGGCTGAGCCTCATTTGCAGCATCGCTTCCTAGTTTCAGAGGATGATGTTGCACTGCTGTTTCCTGGAGAAGCTTGTCACATTGGCTTTCCTGAAGGGACCTCAGCTTTCCTCATTGTTAGAGTAGCCTGGGACCTCAATGTTGCCAAAGATAGTTGTGATACCTTTGGGGAGAGCCCTGGTGCTTACCTTAAGCATTGCTTCCCAGCTCCAGTGCAGATCCCTCAGCCGGCTAACACAGATCCTTCTCTCTGCTGGCACAGACTTCCTAGCTTCCACCTCTAACCTTTGGGCCTTCCCAGTGTAGACTGGTGAAGTGCACCTGCATGAGAGTCTGTTGTGGGCTCTAGGCCTCCAAATGGACTTGTGAGAGGCACTGTTATGTACTCTAGGTTTTCAGCTGAACTCATGCAAGATATTAGGATCCAGGCCCTCAGCTAGATTTTTTGGTCGTTAGTGT
>PVKA01020441.1:0-40364 GCA_004027165.1 Ctenomys sociabilis | reverse complement strand
ATTTTTGTGTATCTTGGTATGATTTTATTTAAATTTCTTGTGCAAAAGGTTCATTTTTCTTGGAAATGTATTATAAGTTGAACTAAATGCAGAGATTTTAAATCTTTAAATATTTATTGCCTACTCCTTTCTACTTTGAGAATTCTAATTATATGAATATAAAAAAAGGAGCAGTTAATGCTTACAATTTTTGTTTTTACTCTGATTTTTTTTCTCTCTTGAATTTTTTATAACTTAGTTATTGTTTCTTTAAACAAAATGTATGTTTATATCTGGTAATCTGAAAAACTAATTTGCACATAGCATCATATAATACAGCAACCATTGTTGGATTCCTACTACTTTGTTTAGTGAAATCTTGTATCATGTATAATGCTCTTTTCTTCAATCACTATTTTGTATTCTTTAAAAATAATAATAAAAAGTACAAAGCTAAAAAAAACAAAGTTCTTGTTAATGGAAAGCTCCCAAAGCAGCCTGTCATCATGAAAGCCAAATTCTTCAGCAGAAGAGCTGAGGAGAAGATTAAGAGTGTTGGAGGGGCCTGTGTCCTGGTAGCTTGAAGCTACTGGACAGGGGTCATTAAAATGCTAACAAATGGTTTTTAAAAAATTATGATCACTGTTTGAAGAGACAAAAGTACTTATTATTCTGACTTGCATTATGTGTATGTGTATTGAATTATGACAAATTATCCCATAAAGAAAGATATCATGTCTCAAAGAAATAAAGAATGAATTGCTGGATTCATTCTGTTTTGTAATGGCCAGGAACCAGATCTCTCATCAATTCTTTCTGGACTAAATTTTCCTTACTGCACTGCCTCCATGTGCAAATTCTTAGAGGAAGATCCTGAGCAGTTGGTTGCCAATGGGAAAAGCTTCCAGAAAACTTTGGAAGTGAGAGATTGTAATGTCCTTCCACTGCTCAGAAACATTACAGCATGAATTTCACATGGGGATGATGTCAGATCAGTGGCTATCTTTATTTATTCATTTGGTACAGGGTCTTGCTACACAGCTCTGACTTGAAGTGATCCTCCTGTCTCACCCTCCCTAGTGCTGGGATTGTAGGCATGCACCTCCGAGTTTTGGTGGTTGGCAAGGCTTGCCCAGAGTCCTGGGGCCAGCATGGGTTGTGGTTCTGGGGATCAAACCTGGGTCCTTGTGCTTGCCAGGCAAGTGCTTAGATTGCTAACTTTTCTCCCCATCCCTTGCCATTTTTATTTTTGAACCAAATGAGAAATGTCATTTCTCTTAAGAATCTTTTCTATAGTTACAATGCATGAAGCTTTGACTAATGATTTTCTATAGATCTTTTTCAAAAACATCTCAGACAATATTCTGTATAAATCTTTTTATAATTGTGAAGACAATCAAGCCCCACATTTCAGTTTTAAAACTAGTATTTCCCTCAAATTGGAAGACCAGTGGGGCTAACCCAGTGACAGGAAAATATAACCAACTCTGGTTTTTGGCACTCTTGCCAATAACAATTCAGAAAGATGATGTAGAAGTTGTTTTTTTTTCCATGTATGAATTTGGTACAGGGTCTCACTACGCAGCTTATACTTGAAGTGATCTTCCTGTTTTCAGCCTCCCCAGTGCTGGGATTATAAGTGTACACCACCACGTCTGGTTTCCTTCACTGACGCAGCGTGTCCCAGGGGTAGAACCAGCACAGCATGCCGCACGAGGATTGAACCCTGATCCCAGCACCTGTGAAAGCAAGCGCTTAGTCCTTTGAGCTATCTCACCAGCTCTAAAAGCTTTTTTAGACAAGAGTATAGTTTCTATAGAAATTCAGCAGTGCAGAAATTTCCAAGTCTACACAATTTTAGGCAGAATTTTGGACAGACTCCTGAACCTTCTCATGGTTCACAATATTGCTGATTTTGCATGTTATTAGGAAGATTAAGCCTGGCTTAATTCTGAGCAATATGAATGACCTTTTCCATCAAAGCATGCGTTTGCTGTAAATACTTCATCATTAAGTTCTGGAAGCCAGGCTAGTAGAAGTTTAGAGCTTTGCATTTTGTCCTGTTATCTTAAGCACTGACAGAATAGACTACGGAACCTGCTCACTGGAAGGAACCATTATTTAAAGTTCATGTGCCAGCTTGGTGAATTTATCTGGGGCATTATTGATGAGGTATTTTAATAGATGAATACACCTACAGGGCCCTGAAAGGTCTTATTATCCAAAGATCATTGCTTTGTCCTTGGGAGATAAGTATACCTTGTACAATCCAGCCCCAAGCAGGTCTGAACTTTGGATGAGAAGCTGTTTATTATTCTTGGTGAAATTCACTGCATTTCTTACAGCTCCAAAGGGGTGCTCAAAAAATCCCAGTGCTTTTAGTCATATAAATTAAAGCAAGGACTGATTCTGGACATACTGCAAGACTAACCAACATTCAAGTCGTTTTAGCATGTTTAAATGTATATTAAGGCATAATTAACATGGTGCTAAGAAATACAGATAGGCTCAAACATACAATTCAAATGGTATCAGAAAATGTTTATCTTGAGTTTAAGCTATAAATGCAACACAGTGACAGCTACTGTCTTATGTTTCAATTTTTGCAAATGCAACTTGTGCCATTGAGATTCCAAACACAACTGCTTCACTCAAAATACCTGCTTTAGCACAGTGCCCAGTGAAATGGAATGTATGCATTAGCCTGGCAACTGATAAATTGATGTTATTATTAGTGATATATATATATATATATATATATATATATATATATATAAATTATTTTATTAATTTTATTTACTTTATTAATGATTGCCTTAATTAACTGTATTCATATATTGAGTGGATCTATAGTATGAACTTGGATTAATAGAATAATACCCTTCAGTTCTAGTCTGGACATCCTTAATGATTCTTCAGTTACTGTGAGAAAGATAATTGAATGATTTATGACCTAAGTTTCTTTTCCTCTAAGAAAACGTAGCAATACTTTCTCTTCTTTATTTAAAGAACTTGGAGGGGTCAGGGAGATGGCTCAGTGGAATAAGCACTTCCCTGGCAAGCACAAGGGCCTGAGTTCAACCTCCTGTTCTCCCAAAAAAAAAAAAAAAAAAAAAAAAAGAACTTGGGGAATCTCATAAACTTTCTCTTCAAAAGTTCTGGAAACATTACAGCCAGCTAAGAATAGATTGAAAGATGCATTGCTTGGGCCTGTGAATGAGGGTTCCAGTGTGTGGCTAGTGCTCCTCTCAGAGTGAGGACACGAGGCATCTCTGGAGAGTCACTGCCTCCCTGAAGGCATCGCACCCCCCTCCATCAGTGCATGCAAATCTGCTCCTTAGTCAGAGTTAAAGCTGTGGCATCCTGCTGCGCCTGCTGTCTTGACACAGCAGTTATAGTGCAAGAATAAGACATTATTATCAATCACTGGATGCTGAACCAATGACAAGAAAAAGAGTAAATCAGAGGAAATGGAAGCAAAAGACAGGGAAACAACTGCACAGAGAGGGAGGGAGCAGGGGAAAGCATGAAGCCAAGAAAGCAAATCTTTGGAGGATAACGAAGGATGGAAAGAGTATGGAACCAAAATTTCACGGCTGGATCACATTTTATTTTCAATTGGCACATTTGGCAGATTTAGCATATTTAATTAGCATTAATAAATAAAACTGGTGGAACTTGGAGAGCAAAGTGTGAGCCTAGAATTTATTTTCCACCAAAGAGGTGTGAGACGGCAACAGGAGTGATTCTGAAGGAAAACACAGAAAATATGACAAGGTCCTTTGAAAAGACCCGTTGGCCCTTTCCAGCTATTTTTTTTTTCTCAGTGCAGGGTCTATAGAATCTCACTACATGGGTCGGACTCACAGTGATCCTCCTGTTTTCAGCCTCCCAAGCACTGGGATTGCAGGCACATGCCTCCGCACCCCAGTTCCTGTATCTGCCTAAGCAGGTGCTTTAGTCCACTGAGCTATCTGGCAGCTCCCTTCCAGCTAATTTAACACGTTCTTTGAATGGCTTCAGTGCGCCATGTTAGTGCATGTGATGCCAAAGTGAGCACTTAATGTCCCATGTTGCCTTAGTCTGTTTTCTGTTGCTAAATCACAATACCACCAACAGAGCAAAAGTTAACAAAGGAGACTTATTAGGATGTGGGGTTCTGAAGGCACGAGATGGGGGCCTTCTTGCTGGCAAAATCCCAAGTCAGCACCCAGCAAGGCATAGCAGAAGGCAGGAAGCACATAATGCGCTTGTCCTCTGGTCTCATCTCTGTCCTTACTACAAAGGCCTTGCCATGCCTGAGCACCTCACAAAGGCACAGCTCTAAGTTCTGTGGCTGGCTGGGTTCTAACATGTTAATAGCGCCCTGCAGTGGGTATCCAATGACAGCAGGAACGTTGGAGGGCTAACGCACAACATGCATAATAAAGAATAATGAAATAATTCTTGTCTCCAGAGTGGAGAGGTATATGTGGCTTGTATCTTTATGTCCCCTCTAGGTCTCATGTGTTCTTAGAGAGGGCTTTTCAGAGATCACCGGATCTTGAATGTGTGATAACTACATCAGTTCATTTACCGGTCTAGTATAGCTCTGAGTGTGGATGACAAAAGGGTGCAGATGGCACCCCCCAGTATCCTTGTAACCTGGATGGGAAAAGGGAGAAAGCAAGGCTCACTGTGGCTCTGTGTCCTACTGGCCATGCAGCGGACTGTGTTTCCTCTGGCGTGCTTCTCTATGAACAGAAACCTACACAAACACTGAGTAAAAATAAATCTTCCTTTGACCTCTGGGTTTTAGATGTTTCATCACAGCAATGAAAATGTAACTAAGGGTGGGCCAAATAGCTTAGTGGACTAAAGTGCCTGCAAGCAGGTGCAGGGGCTGAGGGTTCAATTCCCAGGCCTGCCATACTGGCCCTGCCCCCAGGCTGTGCTGCTTTTGAGACTAGGTGTGGTGGCCTGTGATCCCAGCTCTTGGGAGGCTGTAAACAGGTGGATCACTTCAAGTCTGATCTAGCAGTGAGACCCTGAACACCCTGTAGACTCTTCCCTAAAAATGCAAAAGGAAAGAAAGAAAGAAACAAAGAAAGAAAGAAAGAAAGAAAGAAAGAAAGAAAGAGAAAGAAAGAAAGAAAAAATGTAACTAAGATAAAGTAGTGCAAAGGCAAATATGTGTAATTACCTAGAATGAAAGAGTGAAATGTTGACTTGAAAGTGTGGACTTTTTTTTTTCTGTATTGCTGATACCTTATGTAGAACTGTGCTCTCCAGGTGCCCAAACTCACCCTCACTCATAAAGCAAGAGATCTCCTCAATCCTATACTTTTTTTTTTCTTCTTCTTCTTATGTATTTGGTACAGGGTCTCACTACCCAGATTGGACTGATACTGATCCTCCTCTTTTCAGCTTCCCAAGTACTTGGATTATAGGTGTGTGTCACCACGCCCAGTGTCAGTCACCCTCTCAGTATGTCCCAAGGGTGAGGCTGTCATGGCATGCTGGGGATCAAACCTCAGTCCCTGCGCCTGCCCAAGTTTGCCTAAACAGGTGCTTTAAACCACTCAGCTATCTTGCCAGCCCCCATTTTAACACCTTTAATAAACTTTCACAAATTATTGTTACTCTCTATCCATAATATTATTGGAACATGTTACACAAGTACAGCTGACCATTCATATACTTGAATTCCACATTTGAAATTCCAAACAAGAGTGGGTACAAAATTATTTTCTAAAGTTGTATCTGTACTAAACATGTGCAAGATTTTCCTTCTTGCTGTCTCCTAAACAACACTACTGTTTATATTGTATCAGCATTGTATTATAAATAATCTAGAGTTAATGAAGTATAGAGGACAACTGATTAGTTTGTATGAAATAGGCTTTTTATATAATTAATATGACTTTCTGTGAATTTTAGAATCCACTGGGGATCTGTGGAACTAATTTCCTTAGGGAATATGGTAGATTAGTGGTCAACTTGGAAGCTCCAGTTGAGTAGAATTAGCAGCGTAATTCTGGCGTGGAAGGCCCACCTGAGGAACATTGCCCAGCGTACAAAGACCTGGAGGCAAGGTGGTACCCTGTGGATTCTCCAGGAGAAGCTCACTACACTGCATTTTTATATAAACCCAGCTGTTCTCTTTGTCAGAGAAGCTTGGGTCCTCGCTGCTGCCGAGGATGGCGGCTGCTCTCCTTGAGGGAATTTTGGTCCTTGAGTGTCACTTCATGGCTCCAGCACAGACTCCTCAGCCAGTTGGCACAGGTCCTTCATCTCACTGGCACAGATTTTCTAGCTTCCACCATTGACCTTTGGGCTTTCCCAACATAGATCCTTAAGACAGACTTGCGTGAGACACTGTCGTAGCCTCTAAGTCTTCAGATGGACTCCTGCAGGACACGGCCATGAGATCTAGGCCTTCAATTGGATTCTGTGGGTCTCTGGAGTGTGGACAGATCTCTCACACTCTTTTGAATTTGACTCTTTGGGGGAGTATTATAAAATAATCCTATAAATTTTGTGTCCTGCATTAGACCCTTTCCCTCATGAATCCTGACTACAACAGGGAACAACTATATAAATATATATTGTGCATTTAAATATAAGTATTTTCATTTAGAGTGTTCTGTGAGATTCCAGAGACAGCATGACAAAATACCATGACTAGATACCTAGTGAACAGAATTTATTTTCTTAGTTCTGAAAGTTAGAAATCCAAGGTCCAGGTGCTGTGGGTAGATTTCCCCTGAGGCCCCTGTCCCTGGCTTGCAAATAGCCACTGTCTCACTGCCTCTTCATAGCATTTTCCCTCCAGGCTTTCATACCCCTGGTGTCTCTGTGTACTGAGAATTGCTGTCTTGATCAGAAGATGAACCAGATTGGATAAGAGCCTACTAATAGGATCTCATTTAACCTAAATTGCCTCTTTAAAGGTTTCCAAACACAGTCACATTTTAAGGTTCTGAGCATTAAAACTTCAATATATGAATGGAGAGTGCACAGGTAAGGTCCTGATGAGGAATATGACACAGTCCAATAAAATTTATACACATACCTACACTCGTGGAGGGAGCAAGGGACAGAAAGAGACTCATACTTATGTAACCATATCCTAGAAGATGGTGTTAAAGTTCTTCCTTTATGACCAGGAAGATAGCTCAGTGGTCTAGGCACCTGCCTGGCAATCTTAAGGACCTAGGTTCAATCCCTGATACCACATGCATGCTGGCCCAGCACTGGAGCTGGCCAGGGAAACCAGGCATGGTGGTACACACCTGTAATCCCAGCACTGAGGAAGCTGAGACAGGAGGATTCACTTGAGTTTGAGCTGTGTAGCAAGACCCTGTATCAAATAAACAAGTAAATAAAAGATTAGAAGAAAAATTAAAAAGAAATTCTTCCTTCATCGCAAATGCGGCACCATGTGCCTTCCCAATCAACACAATCTTTTCTTTCTGAAATTCTCTTCCATTGTCATGACTTCTTTTAGGAGAGATACATTTTGCCTGACCTTGCACGTCATACAAATGAAACCATACAGTATAAATTTTATGCCTAGCCTTTTGTATTCCATAGAACATCTATATTATCCTCTTGTGTGTGTCCACGTGGTTATAGTTAATTTTTTTTTGTTGCAAGGTATGGGTAAAACATAATTTGTTTATTCATTTACTAGATGAAAGGCATTGTGCTCTCTCCTTCTGAGAGTGTGATGAATAGAGCTGCTCGAAGTACACTTACAGTTTTGCAGACATATACATTCATTTCTGAAGTGGAACTGGTTATGTAAGGGTACACTGGTTAATTAAAAAACAAAATGAAATTTGGTAAGTACATCTTGTCTGGTGTTTAATTTTAGTATGGTTGGAAAACACTGAATTTTTTCAGTCCTTTGAATTTGTTCAGATTTGTTTATATCTGTGTGAATACGCCTACTACATGTAAAAACGAAGTCTATTCTGCTGTTGTATAGCACAATGTTTATACATGTAATTGGATCAAGGTAAGTCAAGTTTGTTCATTTTTTTCATATCTAAAATACGTTCATCCTATATTGAGCTAGCTATTAAAGTCTCTACACCCAATTTTACTGCTTATTTACTTTTTAAATCATATATATATATATATATATATATATATATATATATATATATATGTAGTCCGATACAATTTGGGCTGTTACGTATTTGTATTAAATTGACTTATTATTAAATATCCCTCAATCTCTAATATTTTTCCTTAAACTTTTGAAGTATATGTTAATGGTTTATTCTTTGACTTATAATTCTTCATTTTCCACATTTTGAAAATGCTTTTCTGATATAGGGGAATGAAACTCCCAACCTGAAAGTACCTGGGATGAGTTTGTGTTCTCTAAAATTAATCAATGAATTTTAGGAACAAAAGACATTAAGAGGAGAATATATTTACTAGGGGATAGAAAGCTTCTGTCCAAGAGGGACAGAAGGGGGACCTAAGCCAGTAGCCCTGGGAATTTCCCGTTTCTAGGGATTTTTATAGAGCAAAACCATGAGGTAAGGCTGGTCTGTGATACAGAACATAGGAACTGCACATGAGGTGGGACAAAACTATGGTCAACCAATAAGACTACAAACACAATTGCTCAGGTAAAATTGATTTAAAAGAGATCAAATGGGGAAAGGAGTTATGTAGCAAGTGGGTGTGAATACAGAAAAAGGGCTTTTCCTGCAGGGGGTTGGATTCCTGACTTCCTGCCTGCTTCAGTTTGATACATATCTATTTAGAATATCAATCTCTGATGTTTATCCTTAGGAAGCTGTGTGGCTACATTTGTTAAATCTTTTGTCTCTAGGTCTGGCCCATAGCTTGAGTGCCTGTTTCTCCTGCAATTGAAAAGCATATTGTCTCCCATATTGGGCCCTTTGAGGGCCTAGCCCTGAACAGCCGCCTATAATACTTCTATCCAACTGTGCTGCCTAAAATATGATGACCTTTATCTTTTAATTGCAAATTTATCCTAGGTGAATACCAAGTAATTAGTTATATTCAGGTTTAAGTCAACTGTCCTATAATTGTTTTTGTTTAGCTATTTCCTTTTCTCCCTTGCCTTTTTTGCAAAACTGAAGCCTTTCCTATTCCATTTCCCCCTCTATTATCATCTTAGTACAATTATTCACTATTCTCTCAGTTGTTAAAATAGTAATCAGATTTTAATAAATATATTTTATAACTATTGAATAATTAAATCTTATATTTACGTTTTAACTTTCTCTTTGTCTTGCTTTTATAAATCTCAGGTATCTTCTGAAATAAGATATATTTTACTATTTTCTTAAATTTATTACCTGTATTCATTATAAATTTTCTTATGAAAAAATAAATATCTGAATCATCAATGTGTCTGTTTCTATAATGATTATCTTGACTTTTTTTCCTTTGCTTAATTTAAAATTTATCATTGGATATCAGATATTGTCAGTAAGAAATTGTGAAGGATATGGATATTTTATTTCAACCAAAGCACTAAAATATTTTTAATTGTATGTAGATGGATTATTCTTTCAAAGTTTAGTTAGGTGGGTTTATAATTAATCTCTTTTATATAGTCAACAGCTTAAGAAGAAATTATACATAGATTAATTTTTATAGCTGGAATCAAACTCAGGACCTTGCTCTTGCCAGACTGGCTCTATGTCTCTGAGTTACATCCATAGGGATAGCCCTTACATAGACTTTTATTCTCTCTTTAGCTTCTTTCTCATCAGAATTTCATCTCTCTGACGGTCCTGATATCAACATTCAGCCTAGTAAAGTGGATATTTTGAGGACTATCACCCTGTATTACAGCTTTTATCTGCATGTCTTCCAAAAGCCTTGTGTGTTTATCGGGGGTTTTTGGCTGGTGGCTGGGTTAAGGTGTGGGGTACTGAGATTGAGAAGAGCATGTGATAACTGAATCGGTTTTGCATAGGTGGGTAATGGGAAGGCCCATCCAGGTGGCTTTTAGTATAGCATGAATCATTGTGGCCATACAGAAAGTATTCAGCTATATACAAAATGACCTCTTAATAATCATCTATCTGGGCACTGACAAAGTTATAATGGGTTCTCTCAGTACAGTGATTGAATGAACTGAGAAGAGAAAGAGGGCTGATAATTACATAAAAATGCATGTCAAATAAAACTCAGAAAATCAATTAAACATTTATGGAATACCCATATATTAAATTCTATAGTAGATATGATAGTGTAAGTATCATAAGTAAAGATACCATTCATACCCTTCTACTATCTTTTTTTTTATTTTCTTTTCTCAGGGGCCAGGGAGATGGAATAAGCACTTCCTTGGCAAGTGCAAGGGCCTGAGGTCAATCCCCAGATCTGTTAAAAAAAAAGAAAAAAAAGATATTTTCTTTTCTCTTTAAAGTAAAAAAAAAAAAAAAATACTAGTCATCATGACCTGAATAAAAATGTTATGATTCTAATGAGTACTTTCCGACTTGTTTTTCTTATTTCCAAAGTATAGGACTAGCTGAATACTTGTTAGTATTTTAAACTTAGTGAGACATAAGACATCATGTTAGGGTAGGAGAATTTCAGCACAGGGTTAATTTCATTTATGCATGACATGTATGAGACTTTACTGAGTCAATTTCACATAATGCTCTCCAAAATAAAATATTTGTGATATAGAACTTGGTTTGCAAATCACTGTTTCACCTCAGGAATTAAATTATCATGTCTTAATTTGAACAGCAGTGTTAAAAAATTGAGCAGCGAGCATCACTGACTTCATAAGATATTTTTTTCAACTTCAGTTGTGTTAAATATTTTATTAATTAGCTATTATTGGATTTTTCCTCCTCACATAAAATTAAATAGGGAGACGGGAGCATCTTTCTTGGTCATTGTGAATCTTGTATTGATATTGACTCATAAGAGAAGCAATGCTCATTTCTGATTCTTTACACGACATTGAATCCCTGGCTAGATAACATGATTGTCTCTGAAGCCAAAGTATTTTCTCCTAATCCTAAACAGAAATGTTGAACACAATAAAAACTGATTCGAATTCATAACAGAACTTGGAGGAAAAGAAACTCAAGATACAAGTAAAGAGAGAACTAAAACCTCAAGCAATAAACATGTGAATTTATGTTCTGGCTGCCCAGGGGGTAATTATTATTCTGAATCCTGGAAGCCCTTGTTTGACAAAGTTCATGCAAAGAAAGTCAATTAGCTGGGGCCATGTATATAAAGCAAGAACTAAAATAGACTTACAGAATATTAGCATGCCAAATGGTTAAGAAAAACAACCAAAGGAAAAATAGGAGAAAGTCTATGGATAAGTACAGAGAAGTGAAAAGAAATCTTAACCTTTCTCTACCTAGACAGTGCATAAAGACAACAAATATCCATTGAAAGTTGCAAGTTATGTAAATTTTACCTATTTAGATTTGGAAATTAACACCCTAGAGTCCTACAACCTGTAAATTGGTCAATTCATCCAAAGGGGCTGAAGACCAATAATTTCTCTATAAATCTTTACAAAAATTTTAATCTCCATAATGGATGCCATCCAGTCTTTATACAGAAAACAAAATTTATTACATGTAAAGGTTCTAAAACTCATATGGACCAGGATTCTATCTGTTCAATCTGTGGTCCCCCATGCCATGCCAGCTCTGCCCACGGAGTCAGCAACCAAGTCTGAGCATGGTGGTGCACGCCTGTAATCCCTGTGCTGCGGGGGCTGAAAACAGAAGGATCACTATGAGTCCGAACAGCATAATGAGACCCTGTACCAAATACATTAGAAAAAGTGAAAAAAAAAAAAATCTCATACAGAAAAACAAAACTCAGACAAGATTAAGTGCCATAGCAACATAAAGATGAAATATTCATTTGAATTGATAGAAAATAATCTGAAAACACAATAAATATGGAGAGCAATTATTGATGTAAAAATAAAATTCATAATGATAAATGCTATATGCTATATCATTAGAAATATTACAGTCAGTCAGGCAGAGCTAGGCCCTAAGAAGGAGCAAATATGGAAGACAAGGTGCCTTGCAACTGTGGGAAAGTGGGGGGAGAGAGAGAGAGAGAGACTCCTGCTATGGACAAGATCTCAAGATAAATGCCTCCACATACCTCGCTAGGGATAGACCTGAAGAATTAATATTCCAAATAGATATCGATCACCTTAAGAAAACCAGAAAGAGATACTAACCCAGCCCCTGATGCAGAAAGCACCTACTCTGCATCCAAGGCTACTTGCTATGTGACTTGCCTCCCCATGTGATCCTGATTTAAAATTTTTACCCAAGCAATTGTATTGTGACCTTACTGGTTGACCATAGTTTTGTCCCACCTCATGCCCACCTACTGAATTCCCACATTTTGTACCTGAAACTTGCTTCACCTCATGGCTTTGCTCTATAAAACTCACCATTCAGCAGTTTCCTTGGTAACCCACTCAGGCCCCCTTCTGTCCCTGTCTTTCTCCCAATAGATAAATTCTGCCATTAACTCCCATTGGTCCTGAAATTCATTCTTCAATTTTACAGAGCATAGGCTTGTGTCAGATATCTAGCAGAGTTTCATTCCTCTGTATTGCAACCAGAAAAACGGGAAGTCTTCAGGGTCGGCAGTCATTCAGTAGAGGCCCAGCTTTACCACAGTTCTTCAGCAATAGTTTCTATAGCTTGTATTTATGGAAAATTCATCCAGTGTATTTAGTCTATAAGTCCTGTAGCAAAGTTTAAAAGCTAAACTAAAAGGGATCAAAATTATCTGCAAATAACTTAATTCCCGTTAAAAGCTGTCCAGTATTCTTTAAGTTAGACAATAAAAACCAGAAGCTCAGTAAAGTTATCACCATAGTATCCTACTTCCCATTCAAATTTCTAGATATGTCAAGAAGCAAGAAATTGTAGTTCAGTCAAGAGAAAAATTAAATTAATGGAAAGACATAGAAAAGTCAGAAATGATGAACTAAAATGATAACTGTCCTAGATGTATGTATGTATATAAAGGAAAATATAAATGAAGTTAGAGTGATATTAGCTATGCAGAAAACAAAAGAACAAAATGGAACTTTTAAAGATGAAACAATATAAGTGAAAATATCATTGGATTTAATACACAATGAAGTAAGCAATAGTTGAAGAGGTATTATATCCAAAGGAAAGAGGGAGATAGGCTGAAAAGAAGTGTTAGTGACTTAGTCTAATAACAAGTGTCCTAAGACTTTTATATGAGACACAAAAGAAGAGAGAGATCACAAATATTTGATTATATAGTCCTTGAAAAACAATGGAACTTGATGAAAAGTATTCATACTGACCCAAGAGAATCAAGAAATATTAAGACAAAAATGATTTCCAATTATGAAAGCCAACACTAAGATAAAATCTTATGGAAGCATCTTGTCCCCACAGAAAAATATGCAAAGAAGTCACCTTGGAGGAATAAAAAAATTCCAAGCTAGAATATCTATCTATCTATCTATCTATCTATCTATCTATCTATCTATCTATCTATCTATCTATCTAGCTATCCATCCATCCATCTGACTGAACAACTTCTTTCAGACAGAAAAAGCCTAAAATACCTCAAATGAATCCCAAGATGTCCAGGTGTGTACAAACTTCCAGAAGATTGCCCAGGGAGCATGAAAAAAATTCTACATTTCTATTTTGAGAACACTTAATTTGATGCTTCAAAGACAGAAAGGTCTTACATTATTCTGGAGTAAAACATTATAATTTCAAATAAAAAGCAGTAATCTGAACTTTTTAATAAGTGGCTTTGAAATAACAGCATTGTGGGAGAAGCAAAATTAAATTGTCATTTCACACAATAATTAATTTAAATTGGAGTAGACATGCAATGTGAAAGATGAAAACATATGTGTTGTGTCATGTAAATTACCTTTGGAAACAAGACAGTAAAACCAGAACACCTACAGGATAGAAATGAGACAGCACATAACTGCTCTGTCTTTCCTTCCTAGTTTCAAAACTATTTGAGGAATAAGGTTTTGATTTTTCCACCTGGCTAAAGAAGACGACAGACATACAGATCACTCATTACCAAATCAATCCTTGCTCTGGTCAGTACAGACGCATACTCAAAAGTTCACACATAGAGTACTTCAACATACTGTCATGTCAGGGAGACAAGGGGATGCTTTATTCGTAATTTCTTTCAGCTTCACTTTTCTATCGACAGAAGTGAAGAAGGACCCTCAGAAGACACCAGCACTGAGTCTCGCGGGTTAGGGTAAAGTCACCGCTCCCCGTTGCATCAGTCATTTCCCTTCCTATTAAATATGTTAGGTCCTGGATGACTGCAGACTGTTCTTTCACACATCATTACTGCAGTGAATTTCAGTACATTTAATACATTAAGCAGACATTCCTTTCCATACAGTGGCCTTATGCCCAATACCAAAATACGAGGAGGCTCAAATCTCTTCTATACAGCAGCATATAATTGGAAATAACCTGTGCATTATTATTGGTTATTATTGGAAATAATCCCATTAACTTCAAATCATTGCTAGATTATTAGTAATATTCAGTAAATGAAAATTGATGATTAGCAATGCCCAATGCGATGTAAATACTATATAAAAACACTTGTATTGGTTAGAAATCAATGATACGAAAAGCATTCCCTTACAGCTCAATACAGATGCAATTTTTTCCCAAATATTTTCTTTCTTTTTTTGGTTCCAGGGATTGAACTCAGGACCTTCTGCTTGCCAGGCAGGTGCATACGCCATTGAGCTATCTCCCTGGCCCTTTTCCAAATGTTTTCAATACTTGTTTGGTTGAATTCATATATATGGAATTCAAAGATAAAGAAAGTCCATTGTACAAGAAATAGTGGTAAAAAAGACAAAAACATTAACAAAAAGAATTAATTATATTGTGATGTTTAAAAACACAGTATACTTTGCAGCACAAAAAGAAGAAAACACACATTTATATTTGCCAGGCATCGGACTAAGGTCTTTATCATCTCATTTGCTACTGTCTATAAGAAAAATATTTTCTGAATAGTTGAACAATCTGCTCAAGGTCACATAACTGGTAAATAGTCAAACCTATATTTCCTGGGATCATATCAATCCTGGCCCATATTCTATTCATTGTATCATGGGTGAGAAACACCATATTTCCTGGAAGGCAGGTCCCTGTGTAGTTTCCTAAAATGTTTCTTTCTAAGATCTCACTTTTAGGGCCGACCAAATAGCTCAGCGGATTGAAGCGACTGCAAACAGGCCGAGGTACTGGGGGCTCGATCCCTGGGCCTGCCCTGCTGCCCCCCCCCAGGGCATGCGGAGGGGCAATGGTAGCACAAGGCTGTAAGCCCAGCTCTTGGGAGGCGGTAAACAGGCAGGTCACTGCGATCTGATCTAGAAGTGAGATCCTGATCATCCTGTAGCCCCTTTCCTAAAAATAGAAAAGCAACTCGCTTTTACTGCGTGGTGCACAGCCTTGAGGCAAGAGCTGATGTGGAGCGGGTTAGGGCTGCTCTCTCTTCACACCTGTCGGTCTGTCTCTTCCGAGCACGCAGCCAAGATGAACCCCAGAGGCAGCAGCACTTCTGTTGTGGGCGAGCGGATTCTTCCTTGTGCGCCTCCTAATTCATTCACAAAGTGCTTTGGGGTTCCTTGGAGGAAATGTGTCCTACGAATTTAATGTGTAGTCTTGTTCACCCTGTAGTTTGGAGCTGCCTGCTGATTTAATTTTCATTTTTAAAAGCGTATCTTGTATCTTGTATCTAGCGGCAAACTTTCTAACCTGCCCTTTGCGAAGTTTCCAGAGCACAGGGAATGACCGTTTTGGACTTTGGGACCTATTTGCACTTGACACTCTACACTGCCATCCTACTCCCCTCTTCCCTCCAAATTGCTGTTCAGTGACCCTTTCTGTAAAGAGCAATGTAAGGAACTCCATGCTTGCCTCAGTCTACATTCCTAATTTCACAGCTGATTTCTGCAGTGGCTAGAGGGCCACAGCCAGAAAGCTAAATAAACATGGGCTCCGTTCCTCAAGAGACAATAAGGTAACATAGTGAGTAGGGCAGCAGCAACACTGCACTCAAGCTAGTATCAGGAGATGTGGTCCACGGTTCTATTATTTTTACTGCATATGGTTTTATAGCCCTGAGCAAATCACACCAGCAATTTGAGACACCATCAGTATGGTGATATGAGGCCAGAGCAAACAGCTTCCTCATATGCAAAATGAGTGTAAGACATCCCATAACTCTACAGAGCTTATAAATTGATGTCAAGTTTTGTAGATAGGGAACTTTATGATACACTTGGGTGGATGCTATTAGACAGCCCACTGACTGAAACATACATCATATCTGTGTGTGACTCCCTGGATAGATTCTAGTGCATTAGAGGGCCACACAAATAATTGCATCCAACTCCCTCCAAATCTAAAATTTAAATGCCCCCCCATCCAGTAAGAATCCAGCCCAGTTTAACTTCATTTTTGAACTTAAGTCAATCTTTTTTTGTTGTATTTTCTGTGATTTTTATGCATTTTTCATAATTTGAAAGCTTTTCAATCAATTGTCTTTGGTAGGGAACGTTATTAAAACAAGTAGATGTTTTGAGCCTATAAACTATGTTACTTTTAGTTTCTAAGATTAATTTTCCCCTATTAGTGCTTGAAATTTACCTAGAATCTTTAAAATATAATGAGTTGATGAAACTGAAAGTTATAAATATAGCCTCGCCAGCTTTTCTGGTGTTCATCATAACAGTTGTCTCTTTGCACTAAGTATTTTTGAAATTAATTTCAAATGGCATTTGGTTAGAATTTTTTCTATTTCCCTTAAAAAATTCACATTCCTCTCTACACTGAAACAGTTTCAAGGTAGACAAGGATGTAGTTAAATAATACTTGGTGGAACAAATGATCTCACTTGTAGGTATGAAACCAGCAGATTAATTTAAAAATAGGGGAAGAAAGTTATTGAGGTAAAAGATTTCATCTTCTCAAGTTCAGGGTCTCCCTGGGATGCTTTCCTGCTTCTTTCCACATTTGAATTATCCAAAATACTGCTCATTTATCTTAATAACAGTACACTTACTATGATTCATGTTCTCATTTTGGGCTTTTACTCTGTTCTCAGATGTGAATAACATGAAAGTCTTTATCATAAACAAAAGATGGAAATGTCACTCTATGAAGATACAGAATAGATTTCTTTGTATTTAATATCTGATCAGTGCAGAAGAATGAGAAGCATACTTGACTTACAAGGAAGGGCTAAAAGGCAAATTTTTATCTATTTAATAAAGGAAATGGAAAGTACATCTGTCTTTGAATATTTCTCACAAAGAAGAATTATTACAGCTCAAGGATATCTGGGTCTAGTTCATGGACATAGAGCTGTACTAATTAACTGATATGCAGAATTATTTGTTTATTCATTGTTTAATAAATATTTATCTTTAAATTCCTGGGTGAGATTATTAGATATCAGGGATATGCTATCATCCAAAGCACATAAGGTTCAGCTTTCAATGGGTCTGTCATAGAAAGTCACAACTCAGATAATCATGCTAGTGAGCATCAGTGAAAAATGCATGGAGTATCTGAGGGGAAAAACACCATAGCTCTAGGTTTTGGATAATCAGATATTTGCTAGTAGCTTTCAAATGTGCCCAATAAGCAGTTTGGACATTCAAGACTGAGGGGTCTTTTATTTCTTTGCAAACTGAAGCCACAAGAATGAATCAAGCCCATTGCCTAGCTCTCGCACTCTCTCTTCAGTACTGCTCTGGGAAAGAGTAATTCTAATACCTCAGCTGGCCTCCATGTTGAAGCACTGTTGCACCTAAGTGAACATATCTTTCACTGTAGTAGAAAGTCATAGGTTCCGTGATGAGTCCACTTTTTATTTAAAACATTTATCTTATTATTTTGGTGAAAGAGTCTTGCTATGTAGGCAAGCTGGTCTTGAACTCATTATGTAGCCAGCCTGGCCTCAAACTCTTAGCAATGTTCCTGCCCTAGTTCTAAGTGCTGGGACTATAGGTGTGTGATACCATAGCCACCACTAGCGAGCCCTCTCTTGAGGGATCCTAAGAGTGATTCACATCACTTTCTCTCTTTAATTATATTGGAAGAGTAAGGAGAAGTCAGTCATGCATTTCAACCCTAAAAACACTTCACATGAAGCTGCTGTCCTTCCTATCAAAGGGATATTTCACTCCCTCATACTGCAGAGGGCCCACAAGACTTAAACTGTGTAAGAATTCTGCAGGAAAGACTATCAAAGATGAAGTACATGGAAATAAATAAGCAGGCTCTGCAGGGAATATTCCTACTTTCACAATAGGGAAGCTTAGCCAATCAAGTCTGAGAGCTACACTGAATATCCCAGCACAGCCCTGAAAAAGAACTCAGGGTCCCGATGAGCAGTTCTTTCTCTGTGTACTTCTCTCTACTTTCTGTGAATGAATGGAATTGGAATCAGGCTCAGAATGAGGGGTAGGAACCCTGTAACTCATTCAAGAAATTGGAGGACATTACACAGAATTCGCAAAGGCGTCAAAGCATTCAGGGCGAGTGCTCTGCGAAACAACTTCAAAAGGCAGCGCTCTATTTCATAAGGTTTTACTTCTGCTAACATCTGTGGAAGAACTCATTCAACCTCCAGTTCACCCTCTGTTGGTGAGCTTGAAAAGTTGCAATTTTTTTCTCAACATTGCATGTAACTTAGATTAATTATATTAGTTGACTCTGCCCGTTAGATGAACCTTCATTAAGATTTTGAAGCATTTAGACAGGCAGAGTTTATGGAAAGGGTTTTCCAAAAAAATAGTATCATAATGTCAGATCTCTTCCTTCTGATATTAAGAAGCAATTTTCAAGAAAATTTATTATGATAGTTTTCTGTGGCCTGAATCACAGTACTTTTGAACTAGCAATAGTACCCAGTGAAATAAGTTATCTGAGTCACTCATTACCCATCCATCTGTCATTATTGTCGGCCTGCAAAATCATGTCTATAAACTAGGTTTAATCATTTCTTAAATCCTTCCACTGATTTTCATTTCCCTAATTAACTGTATTAATTTTTTAATTCAGTATAATTAGACTGGTTTGTTTATACTGATGAAATATTTGTGGCAAGAAGATTACATTCAAGAGTCTGTGATTGTCTGACCTGGTTTGGATTGGAGGTGAAGTGATTTAATACCATGGGAAAATGGGATTCATAAAAAAAAAATGACAAAACAAGTTACTTAAGTTTACATCCACCATCACTGGGAATACGTGAGCTTATCAGAATAGTGGATTTATAAAATAGGGTTCTACAGACAAAGGAATGCATAGTCTGTAACTGGGCTGACAGTTGTAATTATACTGTGTATAACAATGGGCATCTGAGATGAATATATTCTCAGATGAAGAAATACCAATGATAAATAGACACATGAAAAATATTCAACATCGTTGCTCATTTGAGAGATGGGAATTAAAGCAACACTGAGATTCCATCTCGAAAGGAATGGCTATCACCAAGAAGTCAGCCAATAACAGACAGTGGAAGGGTTGAGGGGAAAAGGAAGCTTCCTTCGCTGTTGGTGGGAGTGCAGTCTGGTATAACCACTATGGAAGTCAGTGTGGAGACTCCTCCAAAAACTAGGATAAGAGGTCCTGTTCAACCCAGTTATTCCCCGCCTGTATATTTTTTCCAGAAGAACTGAAAACATCATACTATAGTGATATACGTGCACTCATGTGCCATTTGCCATAACTAAGTCTTGGAAAGAACCCAAATGCACATCTACTGAGGAAATGATAAAAATGATGTGCTATTTTTATACAACGGAGTGTTACTTAGATATGAAGAAAGATAAATTTGGGACTTTTATAGGTAAATGGATGCAACTAGAGACCATACTTATAAGTGAAACAAATCAGACTTGTATGCATAAATAGCACATTGTTTTCCTGATCTAAGAACCTGAAAGAACGAATAAAACCTGAAAGGTACAATAGATACTCTGAAAGGGAAAGAAACTGTTCAAAGGGAGCAAATGGGATGAAAGAAAGGAAAAAAGAAACAAGGGGAAAAGAAACACACATGTACATACACAGGATCGCTTGGGTAATTGTACTATTGATTTCTGCTGGTCTTTTGAAGGGAGCAGTTAACGCTTAACTTCTTTTTTGTCTTCTTTTCAATTTTTTGACCAATTTTGCATGCTTATGTTTGACAATCTGAAGAACTAATTTGAAGACAACAATATCCAATATAACAATCACTGTTGAATTCCTATCATTTTGTTTAGTGAAATTCTGTATCATTTCTAATTTTTTTCAGTATTTCTTATTCTCTCTAAAAATAACAAAAAGTGACAAAGGAGAAGGAGAAAAACAAGGGAGAAAAGAGGAGTGATGCTGGTAAGGGAGGATCAAAGCGGAAAAAGCAGAATAAAAATGGAAAGAAAGAAAGAGTAGAAGAGAATTACGGTGAGAGAGTAGGGGTGAAGGAGCAAGAAAGAGAAGGAAGGAAAGGATAGAAGAAAGGAAAAAGAAATTATAAAATTGCTTTAAATTCTTAGCTTGTGGTGTTGTCCAGAACAGGATCTCTTGTGAACACCATGATGTTCTCTTCAGTTAGAAAAGCTGAAGTGTGACAGAGAATCTGAGCAGGTGAGCTGCTGGCATATAGCCCAGATGGAAGTGCATCTTCAATAGGCCTCACTTAATATAAGACAATTTCCAGAAAACCTGTGCCTCCATCAGAATTACAATTAGGAATCATTTGCAATGGCTTAAAATATCAAAGGGGTCAAAGACTGTTCCCATACAGATTTGTGTAAAATTAAATACAAAATATGCAAGCCTGGTCTGTGTACCTAATCTCAGTTGTTATCACTATGACAGTTCCTGGATCTCATGCACTGCCCAGTCCTACTGCAATTCCAGGCCAGATATTTTAATCAAGAGATAGTGTGCCCCCTTTGACATTACAACATATTTGTATCATGAAGTTTCTTCATGGCATCCCCTCAAATATCCAGCAGTCCTTCAGGTTCTTTGTGTGTGAGATCAGGAAATAAATGGGATTTCCATCTGAGTGCTGTTAAAGAAGAACTTGTAAATTTCCAAATGAACCCTGGAGTTGTTTTCCGTGTTTCTGAATGGGCAGTTGGTATATACATAAACTATAAAAACTAGCAAAATTCTAATATCGGCTCTCTGGCTAATACACTAAAGGCTATTTGGATTAAAAGGGCATATTTTATGCTCTTGAACTAATACTTTCCCTCAACTCAATCTTTGGACAAATTGCAAAAGTGAGCATCAGTGTCAAAATCTTGTAGAGATATCAGGTCACATACGGCTTTAAATGTGTCCTCCGAAGAGGTGTGTTGCTGTTCTAGGCCCCAGTGTCTCAAGATATAGCCTACTGAAGACACAATTAGTTAAACTAAGAAAAGATCACCCTGGAGTAAGATGGAATCTTAATCAATAGTGTGATATGATTAACATTTTTGTAAGAAGGAGACTAACAGCAAAAGGGCCCTGTTAACACCCAGAAATGCAAAGGAGAATGCTTTGCACCTACACAAGCTAATGAAGAGGGTAGATGGCCCTGAGAGAGGCAGAGAAGAGACAAGCACTGTTTCCTGGTAGCACTCTTAGAGGAGCTACTCACTGGCCAACACCCTGAATATGGATTTGTATTCTACCGAACTACAGGATGGTAAATTTCTTTTATTTAGGCCAATTTTTATACTTGCTTTGAGCACACCTTGGAAACTAATACAAATGTTATTCTTTTCACATCTTCATTTAATTTTCCTGTATCATTATTGAAAAACTTAGTTCTTGGACAATGACATTGGACTATATTAGTATTAGCCTATCAGATAGTAACCTCCACTGAAATTGCTTCCCCAAATATGGACACTGGACTAGAGCATTCAACGAAGATTCTAGCAACCACTCCGAAGTTCCTGAGGTGGCAAATTATCTTTAATGCCAACAAATCAACATTATAAAACTGAATGTTTATGCTCATGGAAGAGCTAGAAGTATTTTTTTTCATAATCTCATTCATCCCATGATAATATTCTAGTTGTTCATCCCAAGTCCACAAGGATTTGGACAAGGTCACATTTCCACAGCACATTACTACTGTACGATGTAGAAGGCATTAAGCCTTCTCGATCTTGAAAAAAAAAAAAAAAAAAAAAAAAAAAAAAAAAAAAAAAAAAAAAAAAAAAAAAAAAAAAAAAAAAAAAAAAAAAAAAAAAAAAAAAAAAAAAAAAAAAAAAAAAAAAAAAAAAAAAAAAAAAAAAAAAAAGCCATGCAAAGTACCTTGGGAAGAAAACTGCAGGCAGGTTAATAAGTAATAAAATCCCCTTCTCCCCCAATATAAAGGTGTACCACTTCACTAAAACTTCTGGATATCTATCTGACTTTTGGGGAAAAAACTGTTTAGAGTTTCCAAGAAACAACACTTGCTGTACCTCATTCTACCAATGTGGGACAAAGTCATTTTGGGGGCAGGGACCCTGCTCTTACCAAATAAACTATCTAATTTATATACAGTACAGCCTGAGAGTTAAACATAGAGTCCCACATCCTCTAGTTTGCATGTGAAGTACTTTATCACTTAAACGGTAACATTTGGCTGGATCTTAAAATTTCTGTGAAATAGAACTGCAAAAAGTCCATCATATGAGTATTTTGAATTTTGAGCAACAAAATACTTTGGTCCTTTTTCACGATCCCCTTGGGATGAGCTCTGGATTCTTGCTGGTTCTGGTAAATCTGACCATGTGAGTCAACACAGAACAAGGGGAGAAGGATTTTACACATCTTATGCTGAGGGCTCTGGACTCCAGTAGGACATTTCTGAGCATGCTCAGGCACAGGTCATCACCTAGTTGTAGAGGGACATCTGAGACTGGGTACAGAGTGTCCTAGAGACAAAATAACTTTGTGTGAACAAGTGATTAATACAGCACCCTGAGCCCTTTCTCCCTTTCTAGCCACTCTTTTGGTTTCAGGAGAAAGTTGTCTATGACAGGTTGACTGAAAAGTAAAAGTTTACAGCCAAATTGTGTGCATGTCTTCCTAGAAGATTCAGAATACTCGCTCCTTGCTAGAAATATATTATTTTTCTTACAGAGTTTCATAAAAATGGAATTTCACAAAAGCAGAATTCCTCTCAGAACTAATGTGGGTCATATATAAATTCATAATTTATCTCCACTTTCAATACAGTATTTTGGTTTGGTTTGCATAATTGCAGCTGGGTAGCTTAAAGTAATGGTGCTTGATGTGGACAAATTCCAGATTACCCACTCACAAGGTCGATGGGGTCAGAGACGCACTGGTGAATACAAAGTGTGGAATAACAGTATAAGAAAGAATTTTGAAATGAAAATTATTAGTAAGTAATAGAGACAGTTGCAAAATAGAGGTAAATGCCACAGATGTTCAAAGCATGTGAGGTCAGAGTGGCAGAATCACAGGTGACTTCTGGGTACAGTGATGGGAGCTTCATGGCAGGTACGGCAGAGTTGATGTAGAAACAAAAGTATGAAACATAGCAAGGATATTTCAGAAGAGAATTGACAGAAAAGTATTTAGAAATTGGAGATTAAGTTGATATTTCTACGTATAAGAGTCCATGAAAACATTCACACTTCCCAAAAATAACTTAAAGAACTTGTTTTAAAATCCTCTCAAACTTCATCTGGAAAGGTAATGTTTAATGTATATATAAAAACAGAGAGTCTGAATAAATAGGAGAGATGGCAGAGGCCAAGAGCTCTCTTGCCTTGCTCTCTTCACAGCTCTTCAATGGTCAGGTTTAAAAGTCATTGGTGTTTATTCAAATGTTATTAGGAGCAAAATCAGCCTTGTATTTTTAAACAATATTACTAACTTAAAAGACAAGTTAAAATTTCCCCCCAAATGCATTTGAAAACTGTAAAAAAAAAAAGTTGTAATAAATTCTCCTATAGTTTTAATGACTTTCTTAATTAACTAATTAATTAGTTAATTTGTCTCTCTCAGGCAGGATTTCCACTATTCAGTTCAGGCTGGCCTTGAATTCGCTTTGTAGCCCAGGCTGGCCTTGAAGCCAGCCGGCTCCCCGCCTCAGCCTCCAGAGTGCTAGGCTGTGATGCACCACCACACCCAGCATGATTACATTTTCATCTTTAGATTCTTTTTGCAGCCTCATTTGGTTCTAGAAGTGCAGAGTAATGTGAATTTTTGAAGTAAGGGAAAAAGATGTTTACCAGTTTTCCTGGATTCACTGAGACCCCACAGATTTACTTTTGCTTACCTTGAAGCAGGACTTAATATTTCAGCTAAACTTGGAATGGCTTCTCAGGTATTTTAGAACTGATATTTACTTTGAAAAATATAGGGAAGAAAAAGAGGGTTGCACCTGCATGTGCTTCAGAAACACTTAATCTCCAATTAAACATCTCAGTTTAACACTTAAATTTTATCCACAATCTCATCGTTTCCCTCCCACTTTTCCAGCACTTAGCTTTACCAGTTTCTTGGCTTAGGTGTTTCTTACCATTTCTACCTTCAATCTTGCTATTATTCATACTCTTCCTTTGAGCCGCCAGTGTAGCCTAAAAGTATGCTCAGCATAGAGCACACTTTCATGTGTGTTCTATAGGAATAGCCAATGTTTCTTGCCATATTTCATCTATCACACACTTTGCCGCCTCTGACTGTGGGGCAAATCTGCATGGCCATCCAGGTGTACAATTTTCAATAACTCTGTCAATGGGCTAGGGAGATAGCTCAGTAGAATAAGCACTTGCCTGGCAAGTGCAAGGTCCTGAGTTCAATCACTGGTACTGCAAAAAAAAAAAAAAAAAAAAAGTCCTTTGGGACCGGGGAGATGGCTCAGTAGAATAAGTGCTTGCCTGGCAAGCACAAGGGGCTGAATTCAATCCCTGGTTCCGCAAAACAAAAAAATTAAAAATAAATAAATAAATAAATAAATAAAAAATAAAAGTAACTCCATCGAGTATGTAGCTTAAAGCTCTACTCTCTACATATGTCTGCTCCATAGCTTACTATGATGAAGTTTCTCTCATAGATTAATGACAAAAGGCCAGATTATGCTGAAATAACCAGGAAATCCAACATCTCAGTGACCAAAAAATCAAAATTATCTGTATCTGTTATCCATCAGCAGGCATTTTATGCCTCTTTGCCATAGGACCTAAACTGACAGAAAATCAAACCACCACTCTGATTATTAGTGATGACAACGGCAGAAGAAAAGGCTCTGGGAGGTCAGGCAGCACTCACTGGCTGAAAGACATCTATGGTCTCCTCGCTATTATTCCATGCACCCATAAGATGGAAAGCCTGAAACCTTTGTAAGCATCGCTGACATGGACCACATGGTCTTACTAACTTCTCAGTCTAGCTCTTTATTTGCTACAGATACAGAAATGCAGATTTAAAATTTTGGCAATTTTTGTCCCTTGTCTACTGATTTTACTTCTTGGAAAATTCTATTACAAAAATAGCTCTTTGTACTCTGTCATGTATATTACTACCCTTTACTTAATCTTCAATTTCCTTCTTCTGATTATTATTATTATTATTAAGCAGAATCTCTGCTTTATTTTGTAGTACAGGGTCTCACTATGTAGATTAGACACTTAGTGATCATCCTGTTTTCAGCCTCCCAAGTGCTGGGATTACAGGTGTGTGCCACCATGCCCAGTGTCAATCACCAGCTCAGTGCGCCCTGGGGGCGGAGCCAGCACAGCAAGCTGGGGATTGAACCCTAGTTGCTGTGCCTGCCTAAGCAGGTGCTTTAGTCCGCTGAGCTATCAGGCTTTTTCTGTATATTATTAATCAAATACTTTATCCAGGGTAGACAAGAGCCTGAGGTTGAAATGTGAAATTTTGACACGTTGTCTCTAAATGCTATGTCAAGTTTTTCTTTATGAAAGCCCTCAGAAAATAACCAGCAAATAACTCAAAAAAACCCTCAAATCTCTTCAGCTTTTTCACTATCATGCCAGCATGGTATTTGTTTTTGTAGATGAATCCATAGGTGCTGTCTGCATTCGTGTGGCTGCAGGAACCTGGGCCCTGGGCCTGGGCCTGTCCTGAGGCCAAGCAGATCTCCATGCCCTGTTATCACTTGTTCATTCACTTGCTGGTCTTTGGTTTGCTCAGTGATTCCAAAATGTTTCTGAGTACTTAAGGCCAGGAAATACACCAGTAAACCAAGACTGCACCAGGAAATCATGCCCTTGTAGTAGACTTTGTATTCTTTTGTAAGGCGACAGAGCAAAGTAAGCAACAAATATAAAAGAAATTCTAGAAATTATGTTGTGGTGAAAAATAGAGGCAGGTAGGGGTTGTATCTTCCAAGGCTGGGGAGCACTTGAGAATCTATAGTCAAAGAAGGCCTCTGTGATAGGTGATATCTGAGTGAATACTTAATTGCAGTGAGGGTGTCCAACATGCACACATAGAGGAAGAGCACTCCACTACTCTCAGACCTAAGACCCAGACCAGTGAGTGACCAGTGGATGGGCTTTACTGGGAGATCACCTTATCATCAAACTATTCTCTTCATCTCCCTACTAGCTGTTGGAAAATTTCTCTTTAACTAGGCTCAGTCTACTTGTTAGGATATCACAATTGTCCTCATCAAACTTCCTCGATGATGCAAAGCCCCTTTTCTAAGACACCAATGGTAAATTAGTATTTTCCACTACCACGTTTATCCTGCCTTATTGGTCTTTCTCATTCTGTGACTGATTTTGCCCTCACCCAAAGTGTCTGTGTCAACTTTCTATAAATCATTTCCTGCTACTTTTCTAACTCCAATCTACTGATTTTGGAATAAGGTTTGGGATCAGGGAAAATGTATAATGAGCATCTCAAACCTTCATTCTTTCAAAAATATACCTGAGGCTTACTTTGAAATATTTATTTCCAGAGAGGGAGAAACCCTCTGATTTAGGAGGATAAGGAAAAGAAAATCAATGGTCAGAGTGGCTGTAGGAAAACCACGGGAAAGCTCTTATCATAGGACTATATTTCTTCTTAAACAAAAAGAGATTGTTATTTAGCACATTGATGTTATGTAGTAAATTGATACTTGCTTAGTTTTCTGTTTAAGGAGGGTGCATTATATTTAACTGCATGAAAATGAATAGATGGAACATGGAACAGGTTAGTGGCTAAGATCCGGTGCCACTTACATCCCCACAATGATATCAACTTGAACAGCAATTCATTCACCAATCTACCTTGACAAGATGTGGGAAAGCCACCTGAAAGCTTGGCTTTAGGATAATAAGAAGGAAAGCCATACTGAAAAAGGCAGAGCAGAAACAGTTGCTTGGGGCTTCCTTTTTTCTAACACCAAGTGGTACAGTGTAAATGTGCCTTCCATTTGGAAGGGGTAGTAGCTAATACTAACGCCTGTGACTTTAAACTTAGCACTAGGGAGAGCACAGCAGGGGCTCCCCAAGCCAGAACCCACATCTGAACCTCTAGGACCACATTAGTCCACTGGCCCAGGGTCTGCCTTTATACCCCTCCCTGGCTGTCGTAGTTACATTCCTCTCATTGCTGGGATAAAATACCCAACGCCCAACGTAAGGAAGGAAATGTTTATTTAGCACACAGTTAGTAGAGGTTGCAGTTCATATTCAGATGGCTCCAAGGAAGAGTGGCACATGACAGAGGGCAGCAGTTTGTGTTGCTGGAAAACAGCAAGACAGAAAAGCAAATGGAAGAGTAGCAGCAACAATGGCAACCAAGAGCAAGTCTTCTCCCTTCTATTGCATTCAGGCTGTCTGCACCAGGCCAGGGTGTAGCACTCACACCCACAATCCCAGTAGGTCATGAGTTGATCACAACCTCTAGAAGTCTGCCCCATGAGTTACAGGAGGTTTTGGGGCAGGCCACCTAGATACGAACCATAACACCAGCTTTGAGCAGCAAGCATGGAGAAAGACTCTACCTATTTGGATATATGGGAGCGAATGAGCACAAGATTGGACATTGCAGGACACACACACACACACACACACACACACACACACACACGCACGCCTGCACACACACACAGGCCTTATGAAGGAAGGAACCAAGTGCGAACATTTTTCATTCTATCTGTGGAGATCAACCCCTCGCTGAGAGGGACTTTGCTAGGAGGGCAACACCTGTAACACCACAGACACCTGAGATGTGCAGTGCTGTAGACCCCTGCAATGCGAAGGGAGCCTGAGCCTAGTTTGGGAAGCCTCTGGCTTAGTGTGTCATGGGATTGCCTAAAAGAAAGCACACAGGCCAGGCTGTAACACCCTCCACATCACCTAGCCTCTTGCTGCACGGAGCCTCTCTTAACACCTGGCCCCTGTAGAGTTCTGTGTAGGAGTTAGGTTCTGCAAACAGCAAGTCTTGCAAACTAAATCCTGCAGGCCAAATCCCACGAGACTTAGCAATGCAAAGTCTCCAGCAAAGGAAGCCCAGAAGAGACGATTTCACAGTTGAATTGTGTCGTAATCTTGGAAAACATTGTTTTCATGTTGTTTTGAAATACTGAGAGGGAAGCATTCCACACTCTTTCCACAAGGCCAGCATTACCCTAACACCAGAATCAGACAAGGATACAATAAAAACAAAAACAAAAACAGCAGCAATGATAACAACACAAAAACTGCAGACCAATATCCTTAATGAGCAAGATGCTTAATGAAGATATTAACAAACTGAATCCACTTACATATAAAAAATGTATATACCTTGGCTGGCGAATTTTATTCTAAGGGTGGTATAGTATGTACAAATCAATTAAAGTAATACAGCACATCAGAATGAATGATAAAACCATATGAAAATTTTAATAGATATAGAGAAACTTCAATAAGCCTCCACCAAAAACCTTTTGGAACCGATAAACTCAGAAAGGTTATAGAAAATTTAAAAAATGAGAGAATATAATGAAATAGATTTTTATTCCAAGCATAAAATTGCTTGAAAAAATAATCAAGAAAGCATTCCATATCTAAAATGAATAAATAGAGGGCTAGCCAAATAGCTCAGTGGATTAAAGCATCTGCTTAGGCAGATGCAGGGGGGAAGGGGGGATCCAATCACTGGGCCTGTCATGCTGTCCCTGCCCCCAGGGCATGCTGAGAGTGACTGAGACTGTGCATGGTGGCAGAGCCTGTAATCCCAGTACTTGGGAGGCTGTAAACAGAAGGATCACTATGAGTCTGATCTATGTAGTGAGACCCTCTACACCTCTTACACCCTGTCATAAATACAAAATAAATAAATAAGTAAATAAAATAAAATAAATAAATCAAATTCTTGGAAAAAAATTTCAACCTATAGGGTAAATAATCTCTGCAATGCACTTTACAATACATGAATAAGATAAATTGAAAAGGATGTGCCTATGTGCACACACACACAAAACAGATCGCTTGTTTCAGGATTGAAATAATTAATGTTAGGATGCCAAAATCAATCTGCAGAGTCAGTGCAAGTCATGTCAAATTGCCAGTGATATTCTTCACAGAACTTGAAAGATTCTCATGGAAACACAGTTGATCTTGAACAAATAAAGCAATCTTGATCAAGAACAAAGCTGGAGACATTACGGTATCTGCCTTAAGATACTAACATACTACAAAGCTTTAGTAACCAAAACAGCATGATGCTGGCATGAAAAGAGACACTGAAAATGGAGCAAAACAGATCTCAGAAATAAACTCAGATATTCACAACAGTCGACTTTGCTTTTCTTTCTTTTATTTTTTTCAGTACTGGGGATTGAACTCTGGGCCCTAAGCTTGCCAGGCAAGCATGTATACTACTGAGCTATTTCCCTACTACACCAGCTGACTTTGACAAAGGCATCAAAGATGTACACTGGTGAAAGGAAAGCCATGTTGATAAATGGTACCAAAAAGACTGGGTGTTCATGTAGGAGAGAGACACTTCAGACACTTCAGCATATGAGAAAATGAACTAAAAATAGATGAAATGCTTACATGTAAGACCTGACACACTTCAATTAGAAGAAAACATAGGGGAAATGCTATAGGACACTGGTCTGAATAAAAGTTTTTAGATATAGCCTCCAAAAGATAAGTAATTAAACAAACAGAAGGGATCACAACACACTAGAGTTTCTGTGTAGCAAAGAAAGTGATCAGCAGAGTAAAAAGACAACACGCATAATTTACAGAATGGGGGAAAATACTTGCAAACTCTGTGATATAGATTAATTTCCAGAGTATATAAAGATCTCTAATAATAGCAAACAAACACAATCAAGCAGTTTGATTTAAAAATGGATGAATAATTCAAATATATTTCTCAAAGAAAAATATGAGTGACTAAAATGTATATGAAAATGTACTCAGCATCATCAACAATGGGAGGAACCACTAGGAAAATGCAAATGAAACAACAGTGCAATGGCACCTCTGTCCCAGTTAGAATGGCTACAGTGGGTTGGGAGTTAGCATGGCAGCCAAAGCACCTGCCTGGCAAGTGCAAGGATCCAGGTTCGATCCCTGGTGCGACATGTCGAGGCAACCATGGAAACCTGGCATGGTTGGCACACTCCTGTAATTCCCTCCTGGGGAAGCTGAGACAGGAGGATCACTGTGGGTCCAAGCTGCATAGAAAGACCCTGTAACAAATAAATAAATAAATAAACTGGGGGATGTAAAAGATATTTTTTTTTTTAAAAAAAAGAAAAGAATGGCTATAGTGAAAAATGTGAAAATTAATGACAGGTGAGAAGGTAGAGAAAGGGGACTCCTCATATACCTTTGGTGGGAATGCATGTTAGTAGAATCAGCATAAAAGATTCCAAATGAGTCTATAAAAAGAGGAATGATATAACCCAACGATCTCCATATATCCAAAGGAAGCGAAATTAGAAATGTTTATTTTGTATATCAAATAAACATCTGCACTCACATGTTTATTGTAGCACTGTTGCCATCAGCTCATACACCACGCCAACCCAGGTGTCTATCAGTTTATGAAGAAAAGGTGTTGTGTTTACAGAATGGAACATTATTCAGCCATACATTGAAATTCTGTCAGCGGCAGCGCATGGTTGGTAATGGAAGACATTATAGGTGACATAAGCCAGGCACACCGACACAAACACCACATGTTCTCACTCACGTGTGAAAGGCAAAGTGAAGAAGTAGAGAATAGTTATGGGAGTCTGGGAGCAGAGAGGGTGAAGGGGGTGTAGAGGGTGAGGTTCAGTTGCAGTTAGGAGAGATAACTCTTTATGTTCTATAGCTGAGCGTAGTAAGATAATTATAGTTGGTAGCAATTACTGCAAAAGGCCTAACAGGAATTTGAATTTTCTCTGTATAAAGAAATAAGTCTGAAGTGATACGCCAGTTACCCTGATCTGGTTAATCACACATTATGTCTACCAGTACCTGGACAGTCACAAACACTTTGCTTTGCAGATAATTTGGTTTGCAAATGGAAGCATTTAGCAAAATTCTGTTCTTGTTTGTAGTGACAAACATGGCCATAGCCATCTTTCCCACACAAATATAAATATCGCTATCCTTTCCAAAATTGTAGAATAAATTAAGCTCACAAAGTGAGGTACCATTGTATACAGATTGAAATGCCACACTGTAACCTGTACATACTGTTACTGTGTACCAATTAAAATGCATTTATAAAAAATAAATAGGTGGTGATTGTTCTTTTTTTTTTTTTTTTTTTTGTCTTTTTGAGACAGGGTCTCACTATGCAGTTCAGGCTAGCTTTAAGCTCACTTTGTAGCTCAGGCTGGTCTCGAACTCACAACAATCCTCCTGCCTCAGCCTCCCGAGTGCTGGGATTACAAGCATGCACCACCACGCCCAGCTTGATTGTTCTTTTCCCTAGTCTTTTATGCTACAATCTGCCATGATTTATCAGTGATCGCTCAGAAATTTGAATCCTCATTAGCTCTCCCCTAGCCTAAGTGGCATGACAGTAGCTTCCTAACTAATCTTTCTGTATCTGATGTCGGGCTAAAATACAAACAAGCTCATGTTTTAGCTTTCACTGGAGACCACTCTAAAACTTAGTGATGTAAAATAGTAATTTATTCAGCAAAGAGACTCTTGAGAGGGCTCGATGATGCTTATCTGAGCCAGTTCCAGTAATTGGTGCTGGTGTCTCATGTATTTGAGGCCAGCAGGCCAATCATTTTGTGACTGAATGACTTGGGTGGCCCCGCTGTCTACCAGCCAGGATCACTGGAACAAATGGGCTTCATGCACTGTGATACATCTGATTATCCCAGGATGCTTCCCACAGTGGTCTTGGAGCCTTTAAGATCAGAAAGGAGGAATGGTTCAACATTGTGCTTCCTAATGAGTCCTAGGCTAAAATGTCATGTGATCAAGCCTGGCTTTTAAGAGTAGAGCAACAGACATCATGTTTTACCAAGAGGAGCCACAGAGTCTTTCTATTGAGACATGCATGAATATTTATGCAGCTTAATTCATAAATACTAAATCTGCAAGCAACCACTATGTCCTGCAACTGGTGGATGGATAATCAGACGGTGGAGTGATGGAGCACTGGGCAACAGTAAAAGCAAAATGAGCTATCAAACTATGAAAGTGGAGAATTCTTAAATGCAAATTGCTAAAAGAAAGAAGCCAATCTGAAATGTCTTTACATATTATGCAATTCCAACTATGTGCCATTCTTGGAAAGGCAAAGTATAAAACCAAATAAAGATCAGTTGATATTAGGGATTTCAAAGAAAAGAGTGAAGAATAGGGAAATTTTAGGCAGCAGCACTGTTCTGATGATACTGTAATGGTGTATGCATTTATCCAAATCCATAGGATATACATTATAGAGTGAACTCTAATGAAAACTACAGACTCTAAGTTACAGAGAGTTAATGTTGGTTCATCAGTTATAACCCAAGAATGACAACAACGTGAGCTAGTAAAAGGAGAGGATTTGCATTCTGGGGTCTTTGGAAAGGAGGAGAAAGTTTGTGGAAAACCTCTGGAATTTTGTTCAAGTTTTATACACTTAAAATATTTTATAAAAATTATTTTTAAAGAGGAAAGATTCCGAGTGCATGATACTGGGAGTAAACTGTGATTACTCATACAACCAACCTTACCCTCTAAGAGCATTCAAAGCCAATTCCAACTCTTCCAGTCATCAATTCTTGTCCAGAGACCTGGAAACTTCTCACTGCATTTCTGTGTATTTTCTTCTCTTAGGTGGGAAACTAAACCTCCTGTTTTCTGCACATCAAAGTTCTTTTCATTTCTTAAACAAACCCCCATACTTTTTCATGAATCCTTTCAGCATCTTTTGGTTTAAAGCAATCTCTTCTTCCTCTTCATTTTGGCAACCTCCTTAAATTCAATTTATTCTGCTTGGCCTTTCAAGGCAATCTTCTTGCATTTCTTCAGCGTTTGAAGGCAGGACCTTCTTGACTTCCTTTGATTCCACTGTAACAGGGCCACAGTGCATGAATGTAACTGGTACTTCAATACTGATGAGAGTCAGCAATTAAGGGCAGAGGAGATGTGGCAATTAAATTATGAATGTCTTGGTATTTGGCCTTTTTCTCCAAAGAGATTGGACTTTCTAGCATTCAGTCATGGCTAATGCTGCAAAGGCCATTTTATTTTTAAAATATAAAACACAATGTGTACAAAAATTATGTTATATAAATAACAGCAGTAAGGGGGTTCATGCAAAGTACATGGCAGAAGGGGAAGAAAATCTATTAACTATAAAAGTATCATATTTCACTTATGACTTACAAAGGAGTATTAGCTACTAGAACCAGTAAATTTCTACTGCACTTGACAGTCCTACTCTTATCAACATGGCATTAGGCATAGCTTCACAGGAATGAATTTGGTGGTCCATAGTGTGTCACTTTGGATTACATTTTTCTTTATTACCACGAGAATTAGAGAAAATGAGGAAGTTTTTTTTTTTTGGTCTTTTTTGAGACAGGGTCTCACCATGCAGTTCAGGCTGGTGAGTTTACAATTTTAATTGAAAAGTCACTTTCTGCCAAGTATTGAGCTTGCATGGTCCACAGCTTGCTTGCTTTTCAACATTCTATCTGTGCAATTGAAATGAAATGATTAATTTGTTTTTTTAAGTATGAGATCTATGTTTTAAAGGCACAGTAAGGAAGTGAAAATCAATTTTATGGATTAATCCCAGAGGGTACTGGCTCCTTTCTTCCAGGAAATTTCCTATTTCTAAGCCTCGGGTCACTGGGAGAGGAAGGACATGACAGAGAATCAAAAGTGTGATACATGACTTTGGCTGTAGTTTTAATATGGTAATAATAATTGATGCAGCAAGGGATATATGTTAAATTAATTGAGAAATACATAGCAACTTAAGCAAAGTTACCCTCCCTCATTGTTGCACATCTATCTACGGGTAGCATCCTGGGGATGAAACAGGCTACAGTGAACCCCAGGAGGACAGCTCCACTGATCAGGTCTCTTTCCTCTCCCAAAGTAGCTAATAGCTTTTCATAACACCCTGGTCTTTGTACTATAAACTTCATCATACAAATATTTGTAGGGTTGTTCTCTATGAGTGCTATTCATTTGTATGTGGACCATTAAAAGTTCAGTATTGCAATGTATATACATAAGACTTAAGATAACTAGAGGAAAAATTAATTCATAGCAGTATTGTTGTAGGCAGGGTCTTCAAAGGAAATTATTTAATCCAGGACACATAATTCATAAGATTATTATATAATAGTCACCCAAAGAGTCAAATACAAAAAAGTGCAGGAGATCTGTCCACATACTGGAGACCTAAAAAATCTGGGGTCCAGAGGGCCTGTACAGCAACGTCGCACTCAAATCCAGCTAAAGACCTAGAGCCCGTGGCAATGTCCCCCATGAGTCCTACTAGAGGGCAAGAGCCCATGAGCATGTATCAAGCAAATCTGTTTCAAGGCCTGCCCTGGGAAGGCCCAAAGGCAAGTAGTGAAAGCTAGAAAGCCTGCACCAGCAGGGTGAAGGATCTGTGCCAGCAGGTTGAGGGATCTACACTGGATCCAGGAAGCAACACTGAAGGTAAGGAGCAGAGCACCCCCAAAGGGAACTGTAGCAATCCTCAGTGACAGCAAGGACTTGTACTCCTCCAAGGATGAGAAGAACTTGCATATCAGGAAAACCAGAATGATGAGCTTCTATAAGAGAATCCACAGCAGCCCATTCCTCTCTTGTTCTCTTTTCATGCTGTTGGCAACAATTATCAGGTGGCCCTCCACATACAGCACCATGCTGCTTCAGTCCAGCTGTGTGTTACAGGCTGCTCAGTCTAATCCATCAGCTAATGCTAATAAATACATAAGATACTTAGGCTAATGGAGGTACCCATAATGTAATAAAATATTAGAAGGACTATGAAATACCTAGGCTCAAGAGGCTATCCTTACTCCATATGACAGCTCTAGTAGGGTGGACATACTCTCAAGGAAGACATGCAAAGTTAGAAGAAGATCCACGGATTCACAGACATCACAACTTTTGGTTAAAAACATGCATTCACCTCAGAGACCGAGCTGGCGCAGAGCATGGTCCCAGATGGGTATGAATGTGAATAAGACCCAGCTATACCCAATTCCAGCAAGTTTATCTACCTACACATCCTTGAACAGCAGTTGTTACACACCAACCAATACCCTAACATCTGGGTCTATCTTTAAAGCAAATTATTTTTACCTTAGTTTAATAGTTCTTTTCAGAAACATGCATGTAACCCAAAGCACCTGTATATCAAAGCAAATTTCCCCAAAAGAAATAATGAAAATGCAGGTGATTCATTCTACAACCCAAAATATTCATATAAAAATGATTACAACATTGTGACACACAAATTAAGAAAATTCAAAATACAAAAAATAAATTAACTGGTATTTACCTTTAAAAACCTTTTGGCTGGTGTAAGGAAGATGAAAGGACTATTTTGTAGGAAGATTTTCACAGAATAATTGCTGTTGGCTCAATGAACTCTTCATCCAGTTTTAAGAAGAAATCTATCCAACGATATGTGTTTTTGCCTTCTTTGGAAGGTTTTGCAGAAATGTAACATTGCATTGTCATTAAACAAATTCATTGTTCATACTACTATAGGCGTGTTCATGTGGCGTTTTCTACAAAATCTTGCACTATTTCCAAAATTATGTGCATGGGCCTAATCTCATTTGAAGAGGTGGCTTCTACCTTTTTCTTCTCCTCTTGTATAGATGAAATCTCCTCCTTAACCTCTTCCGGTTGGGAGAAAATCACCCAGCATGCCACAGCAAGAGAGAGAGACGACCATTGCCTCTTTTGTGATCATGTGATGCATGGTGTCACATGCTGATATTGGAAGATACTGCTTGATCATCGAGTTAAATTTTGTTAGAAACATTGGCTTGTCTTGCAGAACACTTGAATAAGCTTCTCACATCCAAGGTTTTACTGTACATTCTTAAAGTGGTTTTGAACGTTGTCCTCCAGAAAACTTCCAGCCACTCTGAGGAGTTAAGTTATTGTCTGACTGTTTAACCTCTATCATTTGAGCCAGCTGTGGGCCTGAAATTTTAAGTGACTAAGAAATATGAGCCCTTCACTGGTCCTTCAGAGAAGCAGAGTGATCTTGGAGGCTGGGCACCACTTTACAGCATGGTGTGTTCCTCACTGTGTCTCTCTATGGGGCTCACATCAGCAAACCCGGGTCCTCTCCACTTAAAAAGGATCTAGTAATGACCCATAAAGGATGATGGAAGCTTGTCAATAAAAAATGTTTCCTGGATAATTAATTCTTAATACTTTAAAAATATTTTTATAATACACACTGGCTTAGTCTATTTTCTGATTGTAAATTCTCCAAAAATTTTTACACTGAATCTTTCACCTCTTTTCCGTTCTCTTTCTTCCACTTTCTCTTTCTTCCATTGCAAGATTCTACCTTCCACTAGCTCTGCTGAAACTTCAAAGAAGCAATCAGTAAACAAGTGTGTGGAAATGTCTCCAGCTGTGTAATTCCAGTCTCAGGGCTTGGTGGTGAGGCACAGAAAGAATGCTGCCTTTCTAGGAGGTACGTTTCCACTTTCTGGAAGGTCCCGGGTATCCACTGGTCTCCAGGCCCCTGATTAGACTCATTGAGGTGATAAAGCAAAGAGATAATGAATCTTCTCCCTGCAGGATCTGCCTGGCAGCTACTTGAGGCGACAGGGACTTGGATGAGTTGGAGGATGTCACATCACCATCCATCCTACTCAAGAAAAGCTCATTTTTAAGCTGGCAAGTATTCTGTTAGCACAGAAAATATTCATTCTTGGAGTAAAGGAATTGAGAGTTAACTAGATCCAGGGCACCCAGAGGGCCTTGTAATCACCGAGCTGCTGAGCAATCTGGATACTGCTGAGAGCAGTGGGAGATGGATTCCAGCCACAGAGCAGCCCAGGAGCCTTTTGTAAGCTGAGTGAAGGTAGATGCCTGTAATTGCTCCACAGAGGATAGAAGTCCAGGACAGCAATCACGAACAAGCTGCAGCTAATGTCCTCTTATTGTCTTTACAGCATCCTTTCTTTAATTTTTCTCTTATTCAGTTGAAGATACTGTCTGATTGGAAGCAAAATCCATTTCACCAGCAAAGGGTAGGGATGGCATCAGGAGGCCAGCAGAGATGGAGGGCTCAGGAGCACTTACTTAGCTGTGTTGAATCACTCCTTTGTGTCTGGTCAGAGAAGAACCCTGAACGGCAGGCAGGCGATGCCACTCAGACTAGGTAGAGCACAGTTTCTCCTGCTGTTATCACCATTTCTGAAATGCAAACTTCAATGTAAAGGCTGCTTCTTGTGCTTGCATTTAGGAAAGAACCCGAGCCCTCCCCCACCACAGCACTGTACTCAGGGTTTTCTTCAGTCTCCCTGGCATGACTAGTTCTTGGAGAAACCAAACTGACGCTGGAAGATTGATATAGTTGACTGTGTGCCAAAAATTTCATGCAAAGCTTTTAAGGTGGATGTGTGAGAGGCATTTCTTATTATTTATCCTAACTTTTATTACTGTGTCTGTTTTCTCACAGGAATTTTCTGATTTCAGAGTATTTTAGAAGGTTCCTGCTCCTTATCATAGTTTATTTATTTAGAAATTGGGTAAAGCAATATATAAACAATCTAAAGCTATCTTTTAAAAGTATATTTTATACATTTTCCATTATTATTTTTAAAGTTGCCATCAAAAATTACTTTCCTGTTTCATTGAATTATATTAATTCACTTTAAGGGTAGATTTTAGAATTATAATTTATTAAACACAATGCTTAGAAGCAACTTTACATGGGTGAAAGAATTCCAGATTTGAGTCAAAATTACCAGCTTTTGTTTGACTATATGAACTCTTCATCAGCTCAGTGTCCCTATCAATAAAGCAAGGATATCTCCTCGCCTTAATTATAAGGATGAAATGTGTTCAAGCGAAAACATTCAAAAAGACAAAAAAAAAAATCACTATTTTCTGGTAGAGAACACGTAGTGATCCCTGTCCACAGAACGCAAGGACGGTGTACACAGAGCCTCATACGAAGGCTCAAGGAGGAGCTTACTCAAGAAGCCCGTGAGGTCCTGGAACAGTACGAATTTGGAATAGGAAAACCTCGTGTGCACCTGTGCAGAACAGGACTCTCTGGGCTGCAAATGACAGAAACGAAGCCTTCAGAGCTCACTCGAAGGGGTCGTTAATAAACCACAGGTTGAAGCCTGTGTCTTTGGGGAACAGGTGCAACCCAGGTCTAGAATTACTCCGGAGCGCTCACTCCGACTGGTGGCTTGCTTTCTCCCTTGGGTTCATAATACTCATTTTTTGCACAGCGGACCCACTTCGACCCACCGGGGCACAGACTCCAACGATTATGTCATCCGTGGTGCAAAGGAACTGAAATTGATTTTCTTCTCCTCCCAACTCAAAAGTGCTGGAGAGGACACAGATGATTCTGTCTTGGTTGCCACTAACACCATGCCCAGAACGCAGGGTGTATTGGTTATATTTCTCTCATTGCTGGGACAAATACCTGACACTCAGAATGAGAGAAGGAAAGGTTTATTTAGCTCACAATTACTGGAGGTTTCAAGACATGGGAGGAGAGGATGGGGCGCTACCGTGTCCAGAGCCTCGCTGCCTCTGAGAAAGCACAGGCTAGCCAGTTTAAGGGTTTGCACCTCTCTGGCCCCGCCCCTCGGGCCCCGCCCTGGTCATCTGGCCCCGCCCCTCAAGCCACTCGCTCCTCCAGCCGCATCTGCCCCATCACTTATATGAGGCTTTAGAGGGACAACTACACACAAACCATAACACGGTGTATCTATGTGGGAGTCATGATCGCCCCCGTATGCAACAGAGAAGAAAACTCACTCCTCAAAAAGGAAACTGAGCTGGGGCTCCGGGGAGATTAAATCTGCCTCTAGGTACTATCTCGTGGGAAGTCTTTCTCAGGTGTTTGTGATTTCACTTCCTACAGAAGAAACACACATTTATTGATTCAAAAATTAAAAGAAAACTTAATGTTCTGTTGGAAAAGACATTCATCTAACTCGGTGATACAAAATGTGAAGTGTTATTAATAAACTTCACACAAACAGAAAATAAATCTTTAATATTAAGCAAATTATTAATATTCCACTTGAATTTCCCCCAGAACTCTAAGATGAAGTTCTCAGAGCATTCTGAAAAGTGAATACTTTTAGATTTCAACTTAATTCAGCATGTGTTTGAACATTTTATGCAAGATTTGAAATAATGTCAGAAAGTGTTTGACAACTTAGAGAAAATATGCTTAACTTTATGTCATCTAGGCTGATGTGTCCAAATGTGTTTTAAGCCCCAGTTTCAATGTTGTTGTCTGCGGGTGCTTTTTAGTTGTGTTCAACATTTATAGCGGAACTCTGAGTATCAGAGTTCTTAAAGTTCTTAGCCATCATGGGCTCACGATGTATACTTCATTTTTATACTTTTCTGCTGGATGGTTAAGACCTAGGTAGATCAAAACTTATATACCAAGACAAGAACTTTGTATTTCCTATGTGGTCATTGAAGTCCTCTCAGGGTTTATCTTGTAGTCCTGTGCATTATTCTGTAGTTCCTTTGTCTGTGTCATCCATGTGGATGAGTCACAGTCAATGCTTGACCAGATTGCTCTCTGTGAGAGCTTGAGAGAAAGTTTTCTCTTCATGTGACTCTCCCCAGGCACACTTTAGAACTTCAGTCTCTTTCCTCTGTGGCTCCATAATCTCCTTGTTCAGAAAATTTGGAGCTCACCTGAGTT